>JXCR01027042.1:78246-94097 GCA_002079205.1 Phalaenopsis hybrid cultivar
CGTGAATCGAGGATTGAACAATCCTTTGACAGTAATTGAAGAGATGATTGTGCGACGACAATGGGAAGTGTTGTGCTACACTACAGCCGCCGTAGTCGTTCTTGTGGTGAAGGAGTTTTATGCTAATTTGCATGGAATCAACCAGGGAGTCGTCTATGTGCGAGGTAGATGGATAACTTTTACTCATGCATGGATTAATGAGTTATATATGATCGAGAATGTTCTTGTTTGATATTAATCCAACTTCGTCCCGATAAGAAATCTAATGAATGAGATCTACCAATATTTGACGGACGAGACTGAAGAATGGGAAATGAGAGAAAACGAGTATGTTAGTTTCTCTGCTACACTTCTAAACCTCGTTTCTAAACACTGACACTTATTCATTTCTGCAAAACTTTTGCCGATGATGAGGATCGGTAAAGTTACTAAGGAAAGTGTTATTCTTAATTACTGTATTCAAATGGGACTGCCGATCGATATTGGATCGATAATTGTGAAGTCTGTTTTGAGCCTGATCGTTCATGGATCAACTATGGGCTTGGACACCCTTCAACAATTTTCTTACTCTGCAATTAGTTCCAAGTATCTTATGAGAATTGGGAAAATGTACTTCTACCTTGGAAGCCTTTGGACCCAACCGAGAAGTTCCCAGCCAATGAAGATGAGAATGATATGACTATTATTGTGGATCAATCGTCTCAGAATTCACTTCCTATTCAGCCTTTAGTTCTAGACAAGACGCTAGTGATCCTACGCAGAATCAAGAAACTTAAGAAAGAGGTACAAAATGTCATGAATGCAATTAACAATATCTCTGATTTTGTTTATCATCTAGACTGGAGGATGAAAGAGCATTTTGATCACTCTGGACATATCGAAGGAAGTTTGATACGATTGATGAGAAACATGGGATTGATAGAAGAGGACTCTACTAAAGAATTCCCATACCGACCCTTCTATAACCTCTTCGTTCATGTTCAATCGATGGGCGATATCAGAGGATAAACAAGCACTGAATCGGAAGAGTAGTATATTTACTTTATGACAGCGACTTTATATATGCTTAAAAATACAAGAATTTGACACCACTACTAGAAGATTTAAACGTCNGAAATAGCCCCAATATTGGCTAAAACTTCCAAGCTCAACAATTGAATGCCTTAAACCTCAAATTGGCATCCAATTTTTTGTTGAAAATCCTTTATGAAGTCATTTGTGACCAAACACAACAATCAATTTGAGTTTAGTCCAAAGCTAGCTCAAGTTTTACCCAAATTAGATCCATATGCCTAATTTTGGTCTAAAACCAAAACCCATCAAAATACATCCAAATTGACCATCAAATCAACTTCAAAACAATTTTCATCCTTCATGAAAATTGTTCATACCCAAATTGACCACCAAATCAACTTCAAAACAACTTTTATCCTTCATGAAAGTTGTTCATAATTAAATTGACCACCAAATCAACTTCAAAACAACTTTCATCCTTCATAAAAGTTGTTCATAATGATTTTTACCTCAAACACAACAATCAATTTGAGCTTAGCCCATGGCTAGCCCAAGTTTGACCCAACTTTACCAACCACAACAATCAATTTGAGCTTAGCCCATGGCTAGCCCAACTTTGACCCAAACTTAGAACCACCAAATCAACTTCAAAACAACTTTCATCCTTCATGAAAGTTGTTCATAATGATGTTTTTACCAAATACAACAATTAATTTGGACTTAGCCTATGGCTAGCCCAAGTTTGACCCAAACTTAGCCCAACATGCTTAAAATGGGTCAAAAATCAAACAAGGCTAGCCCAAGTTTGACCCAAACTTAGCCCAACATGCTTAAAATGGGTCCAAAACCAAAAGCTAGCCCAAGTTTGACCCAAACTTAGCCCAATATGCTTAAAATGGGTCAAAAACCAAATCTAGCTCAAGTTTGACCCAAACTTAGCCCAATATGCTTAAAATGGGTCAAAAATCAAAAATCTTCAAATTGATTAACCAATTGACCTCAAAATGACTTTCACCCTTCGTGAAAGTTATTCCTCATACAAATTGATTAACCAATTGACCTCAAAATGACTTTCACCCTTCATGAAAGTTGTTCCTCATCTAATTTTGACCCAAACTTAGCCCAACATGCTTAAAATGGGTCAAAAATCAAAAAATGCACCAAATTGATTAACCAATTGACCTCAAAATGACTTTCACCCTTCATGAAAGTTGTTCCTCCTCCTACACCAAATTCCATATTTAATTGGACCAATTGGCATGCCTAACCTAGCCCAAACACAAGATCTACACCAAATGCCATATTTAATTGGGCTAATTGACATGCCTAACCTAGCCCAAACACAACACCAAATGCCATATTTAATTGGGCTAATTGGCATGCCTAACCTAGCCCCAACACAAGATTTGGTCTAAATTCCATATTTAATTGGACCAATTGGCATGATTAACCTAGCCCAAACTCAAGATTTGGTCAAAATGCCATATTTAATTGGGCCAATTGACATGTCTAACCTAGTCCAAACACAAGATTTGGCCATCACCATAGTTATTTGGGCCAATTGACATGCCTAACCTAGCCCAAACACAAGATTTGGTCACATGACATATTTAATTGGGCCAAATTTACATGCCTAACCTAGTTCAAACACAAGATTTGGTCACATGCACCTTTCATATTTAATTGGGCCAATTAACATGCCTAACCTATTTCAAACACAAGATTTGGTCATGTGCACCTTTTTGGACTTATGGCCAAATATTTAATTGGGCTAATTGGCATGCCTAACCTAGTCCAAACACAAGATTTGGTCATGTGTACATATTTAATTGGGCCAATTGACATGCCTAACCTAGTTCAAACACAAGATTTGGTCATATGCGTATTTAATTGGGCCAATTGGCATGCCTAACCTAGCCCAAACACAAGATTTGGCCATATGCTCCTTTTTGGAACTATGGGTTAATTGAGCCAATTGACATGCCTAACCTAGTTCAAACACAATATTTGGTCATGTGCACCTCTCAAAGACCTTTCACCCTTCATGAAAGTTGTTCCTCATGATCTCCTACACCAAATGCCATATTTAATTGTGACAATTGGCATGCCTAACCTAGCCCAAACACAAGATTTGGTCATGAACACCATTTTGGACAAAGTGGCATGCCTAACCTAGCCCAAACACAAGATTTGGTCACATACACCTTTTTGAACTTATTCACCCTTTATGAAAGTTGTTCCTCATGTCTCTTACACCAAATGCCATATTTAATTGGGCCAATAACCTTCATGAAAGTTGTTCCTCATGATCTCCTACACCAAATGCTATATTTAATTGGGCCAATTTTATACCCTTATCAAATCTTTGTCAAATTTTATACCCTTATCAAATCTTTGTCAAATCTCAGAAACTTTACATATCTTTATCAAATCTATAACTGTTGTCAAGTTTTTGGCGTTGTTGTCGGAGATTTAAATCTTCTAGCAGCAGTATCAAATTCTTGTATTTTTAAGCATATATAAAGTCGCTGCAAGTTTCTGGCGCTGTTGCCAGAGAGTAAAAATTAGATTATAAAAAAATCATAATTAGAGTAACGAACAAATTAGGACTATTAGAAAACTTTTACTTGAATTGTAACTTATTTTCATATTTAGTTAACTGTTTTTCTGTGTACTGATTTCAATTGTATGTGTAAATTTGGACCTGAAAATTTTATACCCTATGATTCAAAATCAAAACGCACTGTTAGGATAATTAGAAAACTACAAAAAAAACCTAGAAATCTTGACACAATGGAAAACAATGTGAACAATCAAGGAATAGAAAATGAACATCAACCTAGACCTCTACGAGATTATGCAAACCTACAGCAGATGAAATTCATTTATCTATCCAAAATCCTGATGTAGCTGCTAATTCATTTGAGCTCAAACCTGCTATTATTCAAATGATACAAAATAATCAATTCGGAGGTACACCAAATGAAGATCCTAATTTACACCTCGCTAGTTTTTTAGAACTTTGTGTTACCTTTAAATATGACAGAGTTTCGAATGATGCTGTTAGACTTAGACTTTTTCCTTTTTCACTTAGGGATAAGGCTAAGATGTGGTTAAATTCGTTAGCACCTGGATCTATTAGAACTTGAACTTTCACAAAAATTTATATCCAAATATTTCCCTCCATCCAAAACTGCTAAACTTAAAAATGACATAACATCATTTTGTCATATTGATGAAGATTCAATATATGAAGCTTGGGAGAGATTTAAATATCTTCTTAGGAAGTGCCCACATCATTCGTTACCAGATTGGTTGATAATTCAAATTTTTTACAATGGATTAGTGGGATCTCTTAGATCGATTATACATGCTGCGGCTGATGGTTCTTTAATGTCAAAACCTTTTGATGAGACTTATTCGTTAATAAAAGAAATGACTACCAACAATTTTCAATGGCCCTCTGAAAGGGTAAATCTTAAAAGAGTAGCTAGTATCCACGATTCTGATGCAATATTCATGTTAGCTTCGCAGATTGCTGCAATATCAAAGAAATTAGATCATTATGGAATGAATTATTCTCCAACACCTACTATGATGGAAGAGAATTCATGTGGGCAACTTGTGGATCTTCAACCTTCTTATGAGACTTTAAATGCTATTAACAATAGACCCAACAATCCTTATTCGAACTATTATAACCCAGGTTGGAAGAGTTATCCTAACTTTAATTGGAATAACAATTCTTCTACAAATCAACAATGGGCAAACAACCCAGTAAACCCATTAGAAAATTCATTCAACCAAGGAAATGTTAATTATAGACCTTCTTATCCTCCATGATTTAACAGTAACACTCAATTTAAGGAAAAGAAGTTATCTATGGAAGAGCTGATATTGAACATGGGCCAATAATTGCAGAATCTAGGAAATCAATTACAAATTCAAGGAAACCAGCTACAAAATCAAGGAACTGCTATCAAGAATATTGAAAATCAATTGGGACATATCGTTACTGCGCTTAGTTCGAACATCGAGAACTTTTCCTAGTACTATGGAACTAAATCCTAAAGATCAAGGAAAAAAACAGATAAAAGCGATACAATTATAAAGTGGAAAAGAATTGGAAACAAGAGTGTAGAAATAAACATAAATTGAAAAAGAGAAAGTGGATACAGAAAAAGAAAAAGATCATGAATAACCAGATTTAGAATATCCACTTACACCAATGAAAATTACTGTGGAGAAACCTCCATCACCGTTTGCTCAAAGACCGAAGCAACACAAAAAGGATAAACAATTTTCCAAGTTTATAGAAATTCTTTAAAAATTAACGATAAATATTCCCTTCGTAGAAGCTTTAGAGCAAATGCCCAATTATGTGAAGTTTATGAAAGCCAAGTTTATAGAAATTCTTAAGAAATTAACAGTAAATATTCCTTTCGTAGAGGCTTTAGAGCAAATGCCCAATTATGTGAAGTTTATGAAAGATGTAAACATTCCCTTCGTAGAAGCTTTAGAGTAGATGCCCAATTATGTGAAATTTATGAAAGATATACTGAACAAGAAAAGGAAGTTCACGGATAACAAAACTGTTGCACTTAGCGAAGAGTGCAGTGCAATTTGAACAAGAAAAGGAAGTTCATTGATAATGAGGCTGTTGCACTTAGCGAAGAGTGTAGTGCAATTAATCTTCGTAGAAGCTTTAGAGCAAATGCCCAATTATGTGAAATTTATGAAAGATATTCTGAACCTTAGAGCAAATGCCCAATTATGTGAAATTTATGAAAGATATTCTGAACAAGAAAAGGAAGTTAATAATGAGACTGTTGCACTCAGCGAAGAGTGTAGTGCAATTATTCAGAAAAAGCTTCCTAAAAAATTAAAAGATCCTGACAGTTTCATTATACCGTGTGCTATCAGTGAAAGATTTTATGAGAGCATTATGTGATTTGGGAGCCAGCATTAATCGTATGCCTCTATCAATTTTCAAAAGATTGGGATTAGGAGAAGTCTCACCTACTTTTGTAACTCTTCAGTTAACAGATCGTTCAATTACTTATCTTAAGGGAGTTATAGAAGATGTGTTAGTAAAAGTTGATAAATTTATCTTTCCTGTGGATTTTATTGTTCTAGATATGGAGGAAGATAAATAAATACCTATAATTTTAGGGAGACCTTTTCTAGCTACTGGAAGAGTTATGATAGATGTTCAAAAGGGAGAATTAACTATGAGAGTTAACAATCAAGAAGTGACTTTAACATTGCGAATTCTATGAAATACCCTGCTGTTGAAAGAGATAATGAATGTTTTTGCATGGAAATTAGTGAACGTCTATTGAACGATCATTTTAAAGAATATTTTGAAAAAAAAAATTTGAATACAAAGATGAAGTTATTTTGGATGAAATAGAAAATGTAGAATTAGATTATGTTCAGGAAAGATTTGATATGCTGGATATTACAGGAAATACTGATAAGAATGTAGTTCCGTTAATTATAAAACCACCTGAGCTTGAGTTGAAAACATTGCCTAACCACTTGAAGTATGTGTTTCTGGGAAACTCATCGACATTACCTGTTATTATATCTTCAGAGTTAAATGATTTGCAAGAGCAAAGAATTTTGGATACATTAAAAATATATAAGAAAGCTTTTGATTAGACCTTAGCTGATATTAAAGGAATCAATCCTTCGATCTATATGCACAGAATTATACTGGATGAATAATATAAACCAAGAGTTGATCCACAAAGGAGATTAAAGCAATGATGAAAGAAGTAGTCAAAAAGGAAATTTTGAAATGGTTGGACGCTGGAATTATATATCTTATTTCGGGCAGTGCTTGGGTAAGTCCAATTCATTGTGTTCCTAAGAAAGGAGGAGTGACTGCTGAAGCACAAGAGAATAANGAGACCCTGCAAAAATTCAAGTTATATCTAAATTAACACCTCCTACTAATGTAAGAGGGGTTAGACAGACCTTCCAAAAATTCAAGTTATATCTAAACTAACACCTCCTACTAATGTAAGAGAGGTTAGGAGTTTTATGGACATGTTGGTTTTTACAGGCGTTATATTAAAGATTTTTCAAAAATTACCAAACCTCTAGATTCAAGTTATATCTAAACTAACACCTCCTACTAATGTAAGAGAAGTTAGGAGTTTTCTTGGATTCAAGTTATATCTAAACTAACACCTCCTACTAATGTAAGAGAAGTTAGAAGTTTTCTTCGACAGACCCTGCAAAAATTCAAGTTATATCTAAACTAACACCTCCTACTAATGTAAGAGACGTTAGGAGTTTTCTTGGACATGTGGATTTTACAGGCGTTTTATTAAAGATATTTCAAAAATTACCAAACCTCTATGCCAACTTTTAGAAAAGGAACTGACGTTATATTAAAGATTTTTCAAAAATTACTAAACCTCTATGCCAACTTTTAGAAAAGGACAAAAAATGTTTATTGAAGTCTGTATAAATGCCTTTGAGTTATTAAAAGAAAAGCTAATCACAGCCCCTATAATAGTTTCACCTAAATGGGAGAACCCATTCAAACTGATGTGTGATGCTAGCGATTTATGCTATTGGAGTTGTTCTTGGACAAATGTATGATAAGATTTTTAAAGTTATATATTATGCTAGTAAAACTCTTAATGATGCTCAAATTAACTACACTGTTATGAAAAAGAGTTATTGGCTATTGTGTATGCTTTTGACAAATTTAGATCTTATTTAATTGGGACTTTGTGTTGTGCATACTGATCACTCTGCTATTAAATATCTTATGCAAAAGAAGGATGCTAAACCAGTGTTGTGCACACTGATCACTCTGCTATTAAATATATGATGCAAAAGAAGGATGTCAAATCAAGGTTAATTAAATGGATACTTTTGATGCAAGAATTTGATTTTGTGGTTATTGATAGAAAGGGAACTGATAATCAAATTGCTTATCATTTGTCGAGATTAGAATATCATGAATTATGTGACATCGACAATGAAATTACAAACAGTTTCCCTGATGAACAACTTTATAATATTAATGAGTGGAAAATACCATGGTATGTTGATATTGTTAATTATATTGTAAGTGATATTTTGCCACCAATGCTGACATTGCAACAGCAAAAAAAATCCATTCATGATGCGAAAACATATTTTTGGGATGAACCTAATTTATATAAACAATGTAAGGATCTTATTACAAGAAGATGTGTACCTTATGAAGAAATTGAACTAATCATTCAGAAATGTCATGATTTTGAATTTTGAGGACATTTTGGAATTGATAAAACTGCTTATAAAATTTTACAAGCTGGATTATATTGGCCTACTCTCTTTAGAGATGTTTACAGATACATAAAACTTGTGATCGATGCTAACAAGTAGGCAATATATCTAGAAGAAATGAAATGTCTCTGAATTTCATGTTAGAAGTTGAGATTTTTGATGTTTGGGGATTGGATTTCATGGGACCATTTATTCCTTCATCTGGGAACTTATACATATTAATTGTGGTAGACTACGTTTCAAAGTGGATTGAAGCACAAGCCTTACCTTATTTTGACGCTAAAAGTGTTTCAAGATTTTTAATGAAAAATATTTTCATTAGATACGGAATGCCGAGAGTGATTATCATTGACGGAGGATCTCATTTCAGGAATAAATACATTTAGAGATTGGCAGAAAAGTTTAATGTTATTCATAAAATCTCTACTTCCTATCACCCTTAAACCAGTGTGTTAGCTGAAGTTTCTAATAGAGAGATTAAACAAATGCTTGAGAAGACTGTAAACCCTAGTAGAGTAGATTGGTATACTAGACTGGATACTGCATTATGGGCTTACAGGATTGCTTATAAAACTTCTATTGGAATGACTCCTTACAGGCTGATTTTTAGAAAGACTTGTCACTTACTAGTAGAATTGGAGCATAAAGCATATTGGGCGATTAAAGAATTCAATGATAATTTGAAAGATGCTGGTGTGAAGATATTGTTAGAAATGAATGAATTGGAAGAATTAAGAAATGAATCTTATGATAATGACGAAATTTATAAAGAGAAACTAAAGTTATGACATGATCAGAAGATTAACCAAAAGAACTTTGAACCAGGACAAGAAGTGTTACTTTACAATACAAGGCTGAAGTTATTCCCTGGGAAATTGAAGTCTTGTTGGTTAGGACCCTTTACTTTGACTCAAGTTTAAACTTACGGGAAATTGAAGATCGGAAGGAAATAGATTTAAATTAAATGGACACAGATTAAAACCATATTATGAGGGTAAAAGACCAAATTGGAAATAGATTTAAAGTGAATGGACACAGATTAAAACCATATTTTGAGGGTAAAAGACCAAGTAAATGGACACAGAATAAAACCATATTATGAGGGTAAAAGACCAAATTTTAAAGAGGTTTTAATGAGACCTTTTACTGTGACTCAAGTTTATACTTACGGAGCTGTTGAAATTGAAGATCAAAAGACTAGAATAGACACAGATTAATGCCGTATTTTGAGGGTAAAAGACCAAATTTTAAAGAGGTTTTAATGGTCAGTCAACCTGAATAATACCTGAATAGGTCGGGCTGACGACGTTAAACCAAACGCTTTATGGGAGGCAACCCATATCAAGCGCTTTATGGGAGGCAACTCATAGTTATCTTTATTTTTGATTGTGATCATAGTGTTTTTTTTGAAATTATCGTTAGTTTGTGGTAATATTGAACTCTACTACTCATATTTACCCTTGAATCATCATAAAAANCGGAGAAGACTGTAAACCCTAGTTGAGTAGATTGGTCTACTAGACTAGATACTGCATTATGGGCTTACAAGACTGCTTATAAAACTCCTATTGGAATGACTCCTTACAAGCTGATTTTTTGAAAGACTTGCCACTTACCAGAAAAATTGGAGCATAAAGCATATTGGGCGATTAAAGAATTTAATTATAATTTGAAAGATGCTAGTAAGAAGAGATTTTTACAAATGAATGAATTGGAAGAATTAAGAAATGAATCTTATGATAACGACAAAATTTATAAGGAGAAACTAAAGTTATGGTATGATCGGAAGATTAACCATAAGAACTTTGAACTAGGACAAGAAGTTTTGCTTTATAATATAAGGCTGAAGTTATTCCCTGGGAAATTGAAGTCTCATTGGTTAGGACCTTTTACTGTGACTCGAGTTTATACTTACGGAACTGTTAAAATTGAAGATCAAAAGACTGGGAATAGATTTAAAGTAAATGGACACAGATTAAAGCCGTATTTTGAGGTAAAAGACCAAATTTTAAAGAGGTTTTAATGGTCAGTCAACATGAATAATAGCTGAATAGGTCGGGTTGACGACGTTAAACCAAGCGCTTTATGGGAGGCAACCCATAATTATCTTTATTTTTATTATGGATTATAGTAGTTATTATTTAAATTTATTGTTAGTTTATAGTAGTATTAAGCTCTACTACTCTTATTTACCCTTAATGTTTGAAATTATTGTTAGTTTGTGGTAGTATTGAACTCTATTACTCGTATTTACCCTTGAATCAGCATAAAAATTGGATCCATAGAGAAAATTGGAACGCATTCGGACCAGAGCAAAATTGTGAAATTTTTTGCCTTGGGCGCCGACGGCGGGCACGACGCAGCCAACGGCAAGTTTTTGCTGAGAGTCCAGACAATTAATTCTCAAGGCTTGCCGATGGCGCCATCGATGCTGCCGATGGTGAGAACGGTGATGACGGTTTCTAGAGTTTGAATTGTCTTTTTTTTGGCGGTTTTAAGCGAGATTTACTCCTTATAAACTTCCAAACTCAGTTCTTAAATTCATATTACCCAAAAATGTATTGAAACTCCACCAAATTTATCCCTATGGCTTCTAATTCCACTGAAAATCCTAGATTTTGAGTGTTCAACCAGAGAAAGTTCATTAGTTCCGAGGCGCAACGAATCTTCAACAAAATGCTGACAAAGAGAAGACTAATCAAAGAAAGAGGATTCATGAATTGAGGATTGAACAATCCTTCAACTCTAATTGAAGAGATGATTGTGCGACGATGATGGGAAGTGTTGCGTTACACTAGTGCCTCCATAGTTGTTCCTGTGGTGAAGGAGTTTTATGCTAATTTGCATGGAATCAACCAGGGAGTCATCTATGTGCGAGGTAGATGGATAAATTTTACTCCTGCATGAATTAATGAGTTATATATGATCGAGAATGTTCCTGTCTTCCATTATTCCAACTTCATCCCAATAAGAAATCCGATGAATGAGATCTACCAATATTTGACGGACGAGACTGAAGACTAGGAAATGAGAGAAAACGGGTATGTTAGTTTCTCTGCTGCACTTCTAAACCCCGTTTCTAAACACTGGCACTTCTTTATTTATGCAAAACTATTACCGATGATGAGGATCGGTAAAGTTACTAAAGAAAGTGACGTTCTGAATTATTGTATTCAAATGAGACTGTCGATTGATTTTGAATCGATAATTGTGAAGCCTGTTTTGGGCCAGATCGTTCATGGATCAACTTATGGGCTTGGACATCCTTCAACAAACTTCTTACTCTGCAGTCAGTTCCAAGTATCTTATGACAATTGGGAAGAGGTACTTCTACCTTGGAAGCGTTTAGACCCAACCGATAAGTTCCTGGCCAATGAAGATGAGAATGATATGACTATTATTGTGGATCAATGTCTCAGAATTCACTACCTATTCAGCCACTAATTTCGAACAAGACACTAGTGATCCTGCGCAGAATCAAGAAAATGGAGAAAGAGGTACAAAATGTTATGAATGCAATTAACAATATCTATGATTTTTTTTATCATCTAGACTAGAGGATGAAAGAGCATTTTGATCGCTCTGGACATATCTAAAGAAGTTTGATACAATTGATGAGAAAGATGGGATTGATAGAAGAGGACTCTACTGAAGAATTCCCATATCGACCCTTCTATAACCTCTTCATTCATGTTCAATTGATGGGCAATATCAGAGGAGAAACAAGCAGTGAATCGGAGGAGTAGTAAATTTACTTTACTAATTATATGTCTATGTGTGTGATTTGATTTGAACTTATGTGTTTGCTTTACTTTTGAATTTTGCTTTTAGATCTTAGTATAGTTGAGATTGAGCATAAAATATTTGTTTTCAGCATTTAGAGTGTTGTGGCTTGGATTGTGACGCTGAATTGATGTATTAAGGTTGAGAAACTACCAAACTTATGTGACTTGTGTAACGTGTATTGTAACCCTTGGATTTTATATCTAATTGTGATGTTTTGTGTTGTGAATACTTATTTGTGTTAGTACATCATTTAATCATTTAAAATTTATGTTTAGAATGATTAAACGAATGTCGACGAGGCTTGAAATTGATAAAAATTGCAAAAAAATCTGAAAATTGAGCTAATTTTGAAAATCTCGCCGACGACGCCATCGACGCCGCCGATGGCGTATTTTTCCTGAGACTTAGGCTATTTATTTCAATAGAGCTCGCTGACGGCGCTGACAACCCCGTCAACGGTGAGATCCCGAAATACACTTTAAACCGCGATTTTGACCAGTCAACCGCCACCATTCATCATCCCCTTCCTCTAAAAAATTAAAAATTTTGACCTAAGGCTTGAGAGATCTTGGATTTGGGGTGATTTCAAGGCTTTTAGACAACCGATTTTATCATCTCTTGGTAAGAGCTTCACTCCAACCTAAAAATATTTGTTTGATATATTATAGTGATTGATGTACTTTTGTTTTATGATTTTATGATAGAGATAGATGTGTGTTTGTNTAACATTCCTCTTACAAAAAACCCCTTTTTTCTAACTTAAATTCGTTCTTTTAAAGTGTAGGGATGAAGTTTGAAGAGTTGCCACAAGAATTCTTTCAAAAAGCGTCCAAATACGTTGAATTTCGGCCATAACCGCCAAAAGTCGGTCAATACGTTGAATTTTGGCCCACAAAAAACCCCACTCGAGGGCGCCGTCGGCGAGCTTTTTTGTCATTTTTCTATCTTCTCGGGTAAATCTTGCCGTCGGCGCCGTTTTGGGCGCCGTCGGCGAGCAGACTGCGCAGCTCCACCGTTTGGCTCCGATTTAGCTCTGTTTTGCCCCATTTCAGTTGCGTTGTATTCCTAACAGATAACCCTACAAAATAAATATGAAAATAACATTTCTTTTAAGTGTAATCTTATTTAAAAATATGCAATAAGTGTAAAAGAGATTAAGCATCGAAAGACTTATCAAAAGGTGACAGGACAAAATTTCATTTATTGCTCGCTTTTGCTCTAAATTGCACCTTCTTTGTCTCTTTTTCTCCAAAAGTCCATTTCTTGTACCAGAAACCAAAAACATGCAAAATACCTTCCTTTAAAGAGCAATATCATTAAAATTAAGCATAAAAATAGGTATGAAAATCTCAACATATTTTTCCTTGGTCACTTTACTACCCATATGTCTATGTGTGTGATTTGATTTGAACTTATGTGTTTAATTCGCTTTCAAATTTTGCTTTTAGATCTCAGTATAGTTGATATTGAGAATAGAATGTTTGTTTTCAGCTTTTAGAGTGTTGTGGCTTGGATTGCGACGCTGAATTGATGTATTAAGGTTGAGAAAATTCCAAACTTATGTGTGTCGTGTAAAGTGTATTGTAACCCTTGGATTTTCTATATAATTGTGATGTTTTGTGTTGTGAATGTTTATTTGTGTTTGTACATCATTTAATCACTTAAAACTTATGTCTAGAATGATGAAGAATGGGTTTACCCTATGAAACCCATTAGTAAAGCTAATTTAAAGACGTATGAATCCCATAAAAATGGAGATCTGGGAATAGGAGTAATGAACATTCTACTAGTAGAGATATCCCCTCTACTAGTTATGACCTTCCTTCCTCTAGTTCCCCTACCCTTCACGATTTAATGAATGAATTAACCTTGCAGCGGAAGAGTATAGAGCAAATAAATGAAAGAATTGGGGGATTAGAACGTAGACATGATTATGATAGTGAGTACCTACAGAGGCATTCTGACTTAGAAATAGCTTACTACGAAGCTAAGGCCCGACACTACAGAGGTGAGCCTGATATTACTTTTCCTGAATGCCCCCGTTATACTCAGTATCAGCCCAATCCACCTGCTGACCAGGGAGACGAGGATATAGTATGAGATTTTAATATATGATAGTAATTGATGTACTTTTGTTTTTATAATAGAGACAGATGTTTGTTTGTTTGTACTTTCATTTTTATTCTATATTTTTATGTTTGCAGTTGGATAATTTTTAATTATTGTTATAAATGTTTAGTGTGGTAGTTGAAATTTGCATGTGTAGTTATAATAGATTTTGATTAGTATTTTGTAAAATTGTAATGTGATGTGATCTTTTTTTTTTTGCATTGTGATGTATTTGTAATTGTTTTTTTTTAATTTAGTATTGTGATGTGTTAGTGAAATATTGTGTTTGTATAATGGTTAGTTTTGTACTTATTTCAAAATTTCATTGCCCAACAAATTCTCTAATGATTTATATGTATAGAAAGCTCCTAATATTACAGACCAGTTGAAGTAAAAATTCTGAGAAGGAACTGCAAAAATTTCAGAATAATGAAAATGCCTAAAGTACTGAGGAAAGATTTATATTTAAAATTTTTCTTTTTGTCTCTATCATTCCATATTGAAAAATTTAAGTTTGGGGGAGGGAAGAGAAGATTAACTATTAGATGTTCTCAATTTTAATATTTTAAAAAATTATTAATATGATTTTTTGCAGTGAATTTAATTCAGATAATTATATTTTGTGCATATTTAAATATTATGGTAGATTTAAAGGGATATTTTTGTAAATAAAATTAATTTTGAAGATTAAGATATTTAGTATAAGAGAATAAGACTACAGTTAACTATTTAAAGTAAGGGAAACTATATTTTGAAGAATTAAGAATTTTAGAAATTCATTTGAGAAGAAAAGATTGGGGCTCAATGATGTAAAAGCTATGAANTTAGGCCTAATTAAGGTTAGACCTAATTAGGGTTTAAGGTATATTAAGCCTAATTTAGTTAAAGCTTAAAGGATTAATTAGGTCTAATTGGGGTTAGACCTAATTAGGGTTTAAGGTTGATTAAGCCTAATTTAAGTAAGGCTTAATGGGTTAATAGGTTTATGTAGGGTTAGCCCTAATTAGGATTTAAGGTTGATTAAGCGTAATTTAGTTAAGGCTTAAAGGATTATATAGGTCTAATTCAGGTTAGACCTAATTAGAGTTTAAGGTTGATTAAGCCTAATTTAAGTAAGACTTAATGAATTAATTAGGTCCAATTAGGGTTAGACCTAATTAGAGTTTAGGATTTATTAAACCTAATTTAAGTAAGGCTTAATTGGTTAATATTGTCTAATTGAGGTTAGACTTGATTAGGGTTTAAGATTGGTTAAGCCTAATTTAGTTAAGGCTTAAGAAGTTAATTTAGTCTAATACAAGTTAGACTTAATTAAAGTTAAATGTTTGTTTAAGCCTAATTATGTAAGTCTTAAAAGTTTAATTACTCTAATAGGGTTTAGAACTAATTAGGGTTTAAGATGTACTTAAGCCTAATTTAGGTAAAGCTTAAGGGTTTAATAGGGTCTAACATGGTTTAAACTTAATTAAGGTTTAGGATGTACTTAAGCCTAATTTAGGAAAGGCTTAAGGTTATGATCAGTTCTATTGTGGATTAGACCTAATCAGGGTTTAGGGTAATCTAGACCAGCGTCTTAAGATCAGATTAGGTCTAACTAGTTGAACTCAATATTTGACCTAATTTTATGTTCAAATTAGATCAAACTTAAG
>JXCR01027042.1:100811-110915 GCA_002079205.1 Phalaenopsis hybrid cultivar
AGATGTGTATAAGGGACAGAGCCTGAGCTCGCTCAAGCTCGGCTCGTTTACAGCCCTACCTGTAGAAGACACGACAGAGAGGAACAAGAGAAAGATGAGAGTTGCGGAGGTCTGTAGGTTGAGCGAGGGAGAGAGGTGAGCTGAGAGCACGTGAGAAAAAACTAACCTAGACGCATATCGAATGTGCGGTCGTGGGGTCGATTCTGCTCGTATAATATATAAAACCAAAACACAGTCTCCAGATCACAGGAAACAAATGCGACGACGACTTTTTGAAAAAGCTGCTGGCAATTATAAGCTGCCCCAAACGTTAATCCCTGAAGTAAGTTTATTATTCATGCTATTTTTTAGGAAATAATAATTTAAAATATATTTAGTAATTAAAAAATGATAATAATAAATTTATAAAAATATTATTTAAAAAATTTTAGTTTGTAAAATCTGTGGAGACATTCACCTCCTCAAAATTTATATTTAACAATTTTTAAAACTAAATATATTTTAAATTATTAATTGCTGTAAATTAACTTGAATAATTAACTTAATTTCGGTCATAAAATTCATTTACTTTTGATATAAATTTCAATGAAAATTTCATACAATTAAAGTTATTTTATTTTATATTCTATTAATAATTTTTGAATTATTATCATTATTATTATTTTAAATTGAGATTGTAGTATTTATTAAATTCTATATAATTTTAATTTATTTGTTAAATTAAATAATTTAAAAGAATAATTAAACAAATATCATGCCTAAAAAAAATCACCATGAGACTCGAACGACCACAAAATTAAGAACTATACACTCTACCAACTAAGCTATTGGGCTTGGTATTATAATTTTATAAATATAATTATAAGGCAAAACTCCTATCATTTTATATTTTTTAAATATTTATTTAAAATAATAAATTTATTAAAAATACGATTTTTAAAATTTTATTTTATTTTTTAATTGTTTTAATTTTTTATTCTGTGGAAGGCTAAGGGGATCGCGACGTACAAATCCGAAGATGTCCGAAACTCCCTGTAACTCCCTCTTTCCACCCCGCTCCAAACCCACTTATTTCTCTTTCTTCTTCCCAGCCTCTTTCGCGCGCTTCTGCTCCGATAAATCCCGTAAATCCACCTTCGAAGGATTTACTAAATCCCGGGTTTAAGGCAAAACGGAGGAGAAACGGGATTTAAGATGTTGCAGGATTTAAAGTTGTAATTTTTTGTTGTCTGGCAGGATCCTGCTCATATCCTGCTGCCAAATAGCCTTGAACTTTGTTTTTCGAAAACATGAAGCGGGGCTACGCGGAACTTGCCTCCGCTTCCGATACTTCTTCTCAANGTTGTCTGGCAGGATCCTGCTCATATCCTGCTGCCAAATAGCCCTGAACTTTGTTTTTCGAAAACATGAAGCGGGGCTACGCGGAACTTGCCTCCGCTTCCGATACTTCTTCTCAATTGAAGCGCAAATGGAATTCTTTTGGTTTGTCTGAAAAACCCTTGCTATATTTCCTCCCAATTTTATGTTTTTCCTCCCCTGAACAATCAAATACGCGTACAATTTTGATTTCNACCTGAACTTTGTTTTTCGAAAACATGAAGCGGGGCTACGCGGAACTTGCCTCTGCTTCCGATACTTCTTCTCAATTGAAGCGCAAATGGAATTCTTTTGGTTTGTCTGAAAAACTCTTGCTATATTTCCTCCCAATTTTATGTTTTTCCTCCCCTGAACAATCAAATACGCGTACAATTTTGATTTCNATTGGTTTGTCTGAAAAACCCTTGCTATATTTCCTCCCAATTTTATGTTTTTCCTCCCCTAAACAATCAAATACGCGTACAATTTTGATTTCATTGTTCTTCTTCTTTAGACGAGTCCCCTAGTTTTGATGATGACAGTACAAGGAAAGCTCGGAAGGTGGCAGACCATTACAGTGCCAGGTCGAATCAAACCCTAGAAGAGCGCGAAGCTAGCCCTATCATACACTTAAAGAAACTTAACAACTGGGTACTTTAATTGGACTCTGAAATCCAGTCAGTGAACCTAGCTTGTTTTTATCTTTTTCCACAGTCTTAAATCTGGTTTCTTTAAGCTATACAAATGTTTGCTAAGTATTTTTTAAGATCTTGGATCGCTTTTTTGTACCACTCTATCTTTCCTGCGCTGCAGTTGTATTACTTTTGACCTACTTTGATTACTGACTCGTTTTGGGATGTGTATTTGAGTTGTGGGATGCTTTTTNGCTAGCTTGTTTTTATCTTTTTCCACGGTCTTAAATCTGGTTTCTTTAAGCTATACAAAATGTTTGCAAAGTATTTATTAAGATCTTGGATTGCTTTTTGTATCACTCTATCTTTCCTGCGCTGTAATTGTATTACTTTTGACCTACTTTGATTACTGACTCGTTTTGGGATGTGTATTTGAGTTGTGGGATGCTTTTCTTTTTGGCTCTTTTTCAGTTGAGGGGATTTTTGAGTTTTCAGTGAATGTTTGATGACACCATGGACTGAAGCTGTAGTTTTTATTTTTTTTAATGTATTTTATTTTTAACTTGCAAGCATTTTTTTCCTTTACTCGGAACCCCATAATTTTTGTTGATTTCCTTGTGTTTTGCTGCTGGTATTAATGCTTTATTTTTCATTTCCCCAGTAATAGCGTTGCATTTGCTTTTGGAATATCCTCAATGATCTTTTCTTAATTTGGTTTCACTTGCTGACAGATTAAAAGTGTTCTTATTCAACGTTATGCGCGTAGGGGTGACGCTGTTCTCGATCTGGCCTGCGGGAAGGTAACCAAAGTTCTTTTCTTAATGATTTGGATTGCTGATATGCTGAATACAACTTTAGCTTTAGAGATCAAGTTCATCATCTTGTCATCCGTAACTCCATGCCAACTAATTGTTGGTGGCTTTATGAATCTTCCGGTCCTAGATGGTGGCATATTTGGTGTTAAATCTAGTTTTTACAAGTCTTCTTCACAACTTTTAGACATACTAACTTTGATCAACCTTTTTTTCATTCTATTCGGTTTAGATTATTTTATTTGCACATCTCCGCCTTTTATATATATTCAAACCAATCATCTTTGTTTGCAGCAATCTTTCTCCTTTCACTGTCGATAAAATATAATTATTTTTTTAATTTTATTAAATTCCCTTCTTAATATACTCATTTTTGAACACTTAACTTCAACATGTGTGACCACTTTGCTGCCTGACTTTTTTAATCCACGTAATATAGTCAATCTGATTACAATTTTTATTTTTAAATTTCCTTATTGTAGCTCTTCAGAGTGAACTATTTTGTTTGGCAGCTTAGTCAAGTCTATTATCCCCTTTTTTATGAAATTAAGGAATTAGCTTAGTTTGATCTATGCTATCTACAAATTCCAGCTATAAAAGAGCCCTATTTTTTCTGTTCAATTTTGGTTGACTTTTCACTGTGGAAAGTAAAGGGAATGCCCACTTATATTGATAATTTCCTTTGTGATGTAACTTATTGTTTGTGCAGGGAGGTGATCTAATCAAATGGGACAAGGCACAGATAGGATATTATGTTGGTGTTGATATAGCAATAGGATCTGTAAGTTTCATCCTTTGCTTTACTATTTTCTTACATTTTTATCTACTCAGCCATTGATTCCCATGATGAATTAATTCGTTGAATTCACACTGTTCTTGATATGCCTAAATATTTTGTTCAAAATTTAATGCTCTTGTATAAGTGCCTAAAATTTATTTTTTAGAAGGCTTTATTACTTTTCTAATTCTTTGATAATTGTTTTTCTAAATTTTTTATAGATGCCTCTTTCTTCCTTTTGTCTTATGTACACCCTTTGATAGAGAAGATGTGCCATTCCCATGAGAACATGAATAATGACAAACAAATGAATATTATTATTTAAAGAAGAATATAAAGGAGATAAAAATATTGTTTAGATGGAAGACTTTCCAAAATCTTTATTAAGAAGTAAGCCACTAAGTTTCAATTTACATTGCGACCAAGNAAGATGTCCCTTGAGCTCTACTTGTATTCTGTCCCTCTCCTCCAAGTAATGATCCACACTAGATACCGGTGTATTGCTATACCCATAATGTGTTAGGTGAGGCAGATCCCGCTCATACAATATATTGAAAGGAGTTGTCTATGATGCGGTGTGGTATGAAGTATTATACCAATATCCGACCCATGCAATCCACTTAACCCATAACTTTGGTGTATCAACTACAAAATAATGTAGGTATGTCTCCACACTTCTGTTGACCACCTTCTTCTGCCAATTGGTCTGAGGATGATANATTAGAGACAAAATCACATATAAGGTGCCACTTGAGGACCTTGAGCTAAATTGTTGAGTACATCACGATTGTCATGGAAATCTTAGGTTTTGTTGAATATGGTTTGTTATGAAGTTTGAAGTTTGCTCCTTATATGCACCCTAAACTCTAGATTGAGTGGAGGCATGCAATGAATTATTATCTAGGGATGGAATTTTAAAATTAATATGTAAAAATGACTGGGAAAATTTGTAATTTGAACAAAGTTAGTGTCTCTTTTGCCACATTGGGGGGACTCGTGTGCCATGTGATGTGTTGGCCATTTTCCAGTTTTTTTAAATTTTATAATTTTCATTATAAATCAATTTAATTTTTATTTTCTCAATAAATTTATATATGAATCATAAATTTATTCGTTTTGAAGTGTTTCACAAATATAATTTATAATTTTAAAACTGTACCAAATTAAAAATGTAAGACAAAGATGTTATTATAAATTTTTTAGTAGATAACACTGATAATTTATTTTGAATAAAGTAAGTTTTGTTTTATTTATTTTTTTCAATTAAGACTGAGAAAATTAAATCTTTTGTAAATATAAATTTTTAACTTAAGCACCCAACATATATGATTTGGGAGCTTAACAGGGTCGCGATAATGTAGCTGCTATGGTACTGTGTTCCAACCCTTCTACCTTTCCTAGTTAATCCTTTCCCTTTCTATTACTTTCCTTGCCCACCTCTCTTTCTTCTCCTAGCCTTTTTCTATTATATTACCTTTCCTTTTTATTTTCTTTCCTTCCCTATGACCTTCTATTCCTATCTATTGGCTTTTATTATATATATGTGTTGTGGGCTTGTTTAGAGGGGGATTTTGATTGTTTTTGATTTTAGATTGTGGCCTCTAAAGTGTTTTTCCTTTCGACGGATGTATTCGAAGACGAGAAGGTTCTATGGCTATAACTCGTCCGAGGTGGTGATCATCCCCCAAGGATCAAGTGGTGCTCTAGCTGTATTTTGACATTGCAGGGATATTTATCCTTACCCAACTTCTCGACAACTTTTCCAACCATCCCCCTCACATCCGCATTCCCCGGACAACCATCCTCTCTGCCGTCTCGTAGCCCACCGCCCTTGCCCTTCGCTGCCTATTGTTGTCCCAGCCACCTGCTTCGCTGTTTTCTCTATCCCAGACCCCCACCTATGCCACTGCATCCCGCCAATTCTTCCTTTTGCTGTTCTACCCTTGTCTCGCCAATTGGCATCACCGCCGCAGCCCCATAAACCCTTTCCCTTGCTGCCATATTACTGTCTAGCCATTCCACACTTGCTACCGCCTTCAAAACAACCACTCAAAATCCCTTCTCTGTTACAACAACCATCTTCCAACCACCACCCAACCATCCCAATCATCTAGCAACATTTCCAAACTCCTAAGAGCCACCACCACCAACTTAAATCCGCCCTAGTGTGAGTTTTTGTATCGTATTTGTTGTAATTCCCCTTTGAGTGTGTGCTTTATAATTGTTTATTTGCTTTTGAGTAATAATATTTATTTTCTCTATTATGTTTGGGTTAACTCCGATATCAATTTATTTTTACATATCAATATTTTATTATTTTTAATTTCTATTTAATCTAAAAATTTTGAGCAAAATATTTTGCTTAAAATAGACAAACATTTCTATATACTATGAAAACAAAATATGTTGTTCAATGTTTTGTTATCTTATTTCTATTTGAGAATTTGATTTAAGCAGTGGACAATGAATGAGATTAAGTTAGAGTTTTTAGTTCTCGAATATTATTAATTTTCATCATATGTTTAATAATATTTTATAATTTTTATTTATGCATAAAGTTTGAGTATAATTTTATTCAAGAACATAATTATTTTATCATAATTATTTCATAATATATTTAATGACATTAAATTTGAAGGCTTTAAATTGTTTAAAATATTATCTGAATTAAAAGTGGTTGAAGTGCATACTTACACTATTGTGAATATGAAGTACGCAAAAAATGAAATATGTAACAACAACAACAAGCCTTTATCCCACTAAGTAGGGTCGGCTACATGAATCCTTTTTCTTCATTATGTTCTATGGATTGCCATATTTTTTATTTAATTCTAATAGATTAAGATAATTTTTTATACAATATGCCCAAGTCTTTTTAGGTTTACCTCTGCCTTCTTAACATCAATCGAAGCTAAAACATATACTCTCCTAACTGGATCATCAGATGGTCATTAATGTGAACAAACCATCTAAGACGACTCTCTTTAATCTTGTCCACCACCGGAGTTACATCAACCCCATCATGGATATATTCATTTCGCATTTTGTCTCTAAGTGTCAAGCCACTCATCCACCTAAGCTTTTTCATCTCAGCAACACTTAACTTTGTTTTATGCTTCTCTTTTAAAGGCCGACATTCTGTGCCATAGAGCATTGCAAATCTCACCACCATCTTATAAAATTTTCCTTTCAGTTTTAGCGGTACTTTTCTATCACACAATAGGCCCAAAGCATTCCTCCACTTCAACCAACCAACTTTAATTCTACTAATAACATCCCCATCTACACCACCATCCCTCTGAACAATAGACCCAAGTTATCTAAAACATTCACATCTTTTAATGATTTGTCACTCATAGTTACAGTTCTGCCACTAGAGCCACTACAAAAAATGAAATATAAAATAAAATAATTATATAATATTATATTATACTAATATCTACTGTGGCATCTTGGAGGTATTGCATTTATAGCTAATAATTTTTATTGAGGCATATGAATTGAGCGGTCATAAATAATGCTATTTTTCCTCATTCTCTTGCTTTGATTGTTGTGTAACACATAATTTTAGCAATTTTAAGGTATACCTCAAATTTCGCATCTCCTGAAATTCAATCAAATCAATTTTATGAAATACTACACGTGGAATCAATCAATTTGATAACTAATAGTTCATATGAATTTAAAACGCTTGAGAAGTTATAAAATTATTAAGTTATAAGTTTAGGTAAACTTTAATTAATCACATTTCTTCTCTAATCCCACATCTTTATTGTTCTCAACCGACTTCCTCTCCCGCACTGACGTGTGCATGCGTCGACTTGATTCGATCGAACGGAGGAGATTAATTGTGATTATGTTTATATGCCGCATTTCTCCCATTCCCTCTCCCCATCTCTTAGTTTCGCTCGGCTGAAGCCTTTTTGCAATTAGGTTCTTGTAGCTCAGCGAGCTGTGCGAATCACAAAGAGATACACTCGAACTTTAGAGTTTTGCGGAGACTTCTATGACTACTAACCCGTCTTCCACGATATCTGCGACATTCCTTTTTTTCCCAACAATTTCATTTTGACATTTGCCACAAATCGGTGTACTTTTTCATTTCCGGTCGCCATAGCGGGAGACGAGCTTGTGTCAGAGACTAAAACTTGATTCGTGGGCTTTCATATGCTTCTTTTAGTCGGAAATCATTAAAAGGGATAGGAGGAAGGGGGGAAAAATAATAAGAAGTATTGAGGAATAGTTGGCTAGCAGAGAAACACATTTGAGGTAAAAAAGTTATGTTTGGGGAAATCATAACATGAGTCAAGATTTTATGAAGTCCTAAGATGTTTATGAATTTTATGTTGTTTACACTAGGTGACGAGCTCGAGGGGAGCTTATGAAAACTCGCTGAAATACGTCAATTTATGTGAAAGAATCCCGTGCTAACTTAAAAAAAGTTAACGCTCTGTAAGTTTTCTTGTGAATATGTGCTTAACACTCATACAAAAATTGTCTACATATCATGGAAGAATACTTGCATAGATTATATGAATGCATATTTGATTTGCCCCTTACGATACTTCTAATTTTATTATTTTATGAATCTGATGAATATACTTATAAATCATTNCTTCTTAACATCAATCGAAGCTAAAACATCTACTCTCCTAACTGGATCATCAGATGGTCATTAATGTGAACAAACCATCAAAGACGACTCTATTTAATCTTGTCCACCACCGGAGCTACATCAACCCCATCATGGATATATTCATTTCGCATTTTGTCTCTAAGTGTCAAGCCACTCATCCACCTAAGCTTTTTCATCTTAGCAACACTTAACTTTGTTTTATGCTTCTCTTTTAAAAGCCGACATTCTGCGCCATAGAGCATTGCAAATCTCACCACCATCTTATAAAATTTTCCTTTCAGTTTTAGCGGGGTACTTTTCTATCACACAATAGGCCCAAAGCATTCCTCCACTTCAACCAACCAACTTGAATTCTACTAATAGCATCCCCATCTACACCACCATCCCTCTGAACAATAGACCCAAGTTATCTAAAACATTCACATCTTTTAATGATTTGTCACTCATAGTTACAGTTCTGCCACTAGAGCCACTACAAAAAATGAAATATGAAATGAAATAATTATATAATATTTACAGAGTATATTATACTAATATCTACTGTGCCATCTTGGAGGTATTGCATTTATCACTAATAATTTTTATTGAGGCATATGAATTGACTGGTCATAAATAATGCTATTTTTCCTCATTCTCTTGCTCTGATTGTTGTGTAACACATAATTTTGGCAATTTTAAGGTATACCTCAAATTTCGCATCTCCTGAAATTCAATCAAATCAATTTTATAAAATACTACACGTGAAATCAATCAATTTGATAACTAATAGTTCACATGAATTTAAAACGCTTGTGAAGTTATAAGTTTAGGTAAACTTTAATTAATCACATTTCTTCTCTAATCCCACATCTTTATTGTTCTCAACCGACTTCCTCTCCCGCACTGACGTGTGCATGCGTCGAGTTGATTCGATCGAACAGAGGAGATTAATTGTGATTATTTTATATGCCGCATTTCTCCCATTCCCTCTCCCCATCTCTCAGTTTCGCTTGGCTGAAGCCTTTTTGCAATCGGGTTCTTGTAGCTCAGCGAGCTGTGCGAATCACAAAGAGATACACTCGCGCTTTAGAGTTCTGGGGAAACTTCTATGACTACTAACCCCTCTTCCACGATATCTGCGACATTCCTTTTTTTCCCAACAATTTCATTTTGACATTTGCCACAAATCGGTGTACTTTTTCATTTCCAGTCGCCATAGCGGGAGACGAGCTTGTGTCAGAGACTAAAACTTGATTTGTGGGCTTTCATATGCTTCTTTTAGTCGGAAATCATTAAAAGGGATAGGAGGAAGGGGGAAAAATAATAAGAAGTATTGAGGAAGAGTTGGCTAGCAGAGAGACACATTTGAGGTAAAAAGTTATGTTTGGGGAAATCACAAGATGAGTCAAGATTTTATGAAGTCCTAAGATGTTTATGAATTTTATGTTGTTTATGCTAGGTGACGAGCTCGAGGGGAGCTTATGAAAACTCGCTGAAATACGTCAATTTATGTGAAAGAATCCCATGCTAACTTAAAAAAAGTTAACGCTCTGTAAGTTTTCTTGTGATTATGTGCTTAACACTATTGCATACAAAAATTGTCTACATATCATGGAAGAATACATGCATAGATTGTATGAATGCAGATTTGATTTGCCCCTTACGATGCTTCTAATTTTATTATTTTATGAATCTGATGAATATACTTATAAATCATTGTTTGCAGGTATTCATTTACTATTATTCATGCACATGATATATGAAATGCATATGATGAATACTTGTTATAAGCATTATGATTTATGAAATATCACAAGTGATGTTATCTATAAGGCTATTATATGAATACATGTAAGCATGGATGATAAGGAATGGTGGAATTCCTGACTCCTAGTATTCAAACAACGATGA
>JXCR01027043.1:0-12169 GCA_002079205.1 Phalaenopsis hybrid cultivar
CACCTAAGCATTCTCATCTTAAAAACACTTAACTTAGTTTTATACTCTCTTTTAAAGGCTAACAATCTGCACCATAAAACAATGCGAATCTCACTAACAACTTATAAAATTTTTCTTTAAGTCTAAGCGGTATTCNCGATATTATAGCAAATTTTCACTATCCAATCACTCAAAATGGTACATAAATCATATATACAGCACTAGTTCTACATAGTTGTTGAAGAAAGGTCAATAAACTTTCCCTCTAGCAAGAAATTAAGCTCAACTACAAAACAAAAATAGCGGGCAATCAGACACAGCTATACATTTGAACAGAACTAAGCACTAAGAAAATATGAAAATCCTAACAATTGCTTTACCATCCTACTATAATTGACTCAGTGTGTTTTGTTACAATTTGATTGATTAGCATCAATTGATCCCATTATTTTCCAGTGTACGCTTGAAATAATAAGTTATGTAGTAAGATTAAATCACCTAGCATTCTAACAAAGAAAAATCTTCTGTCCGGACTCCTAACGCAACTCTACGTGCGGACTCCAATAATATGTCGCTACCTGTGCCACATCGTGGAGGTTATTTCGGAGTTATTTATGAGTTATTGAAGAGAAATCATATATTCTAATTCAATAATCCCGAAATAACCCAGAAATAATATCTGCGGTGTTATTTTTGGGTTATTGAAGAGAAACTTACCGCGGATGTTATTCCGGGGTTATTTCTGGGCTATTACGGAGCCCGTTGTTCCACTTTAATACTTTTTAGATGGGCTCGATATAGCACATATGATGATATATTACTAGAAGTCCACATGTAGAGCTACGTTAGGAGTCCGGACAGAGAATTTTTCCTTCTAACAAAGTATGANACCCAGACGGACACATATTTCTTTCATATTTCTACACTTTAAATTTATATAGATGATTAATCCAATGAAGTTGTCAAACATTCCATAGACATTCAGCCAGATCTTAGATATATAGCTAACTATAGCTAATTTTCACTGTCCAATCAAGTAAGAAGGTACCTAAATTAAATCATATTTCTACACTTATTGCTTTATATCCATTTATGTGATATTATAGCAAATTTTCACTATCCAATCACTCAAAATGGTACATAAATCATATTTACAGCACTAGTTCTACATAGTTGTTGAAGAAAGGTCAATAAACTTTCCCTCTAGCAAGAAATTAAGCTCAACTACAAAACAAAAATAGCGGGCAATCAGACACAGCTATACATTTGAACAGAACTAAGCACTAAGAAAATATGAAAATTCTAACAATTGCTTTACCATCCTACTATAATTGAATCAGTGTGTTTTGTTACAATTTGATTGATTAGCATCAATTGATCCCATTATTTTCCGGTGTACACTTGAAATAATAAGTTATGTAGTAAGATTAAATCATCTAGCATTCTAACAAGGAAAAATCTTCTGTCCGGACTCCTAACGCAACTCTACGTGCGGACTCCAATAATATGTCGCCACCTGTGTCACATCGTGGAGGTTATTTCGGAGTTATTTATGAGTTATTGAAGATAAATCATATATTCTAATTCAATAATCCCGAAATAACCTAGAAATAATATATGCGGTGTTATTTTTGGGTTATTGAAGAGAAACTTACCGCGGATGTTATTCCGGGGTTATTTCTGGGTTATTACGGAGCCCGTTGTTCCACTTTAATATTTTTTAGATGGGCTCGATATAGCACACATGATGATAGATTACTAGAAGTCCACATGTAGAGCTACGTTAGGAGTCCGGACAGAGAATTTTTCCTTCTAACAAAGTATGAACTCTACTCAGGTATACTTTCCTACGATTAAATGTCTACTATAATATAGTAAGCTGGTACTCAGAGACTATAAATACAAGAAACTTTACAATAATAACAACAAAACCTTAATCCCACTACGTGAGGTCGGCTACATGAATCATTTTTCTCCATTGTCTCCTATTTAGTGTCATATTTTCATTTAGTTCTACTAAATTAAGATCATTTTTATACAATAAACCCAAGTCTTCCTAAGTCTACCTCTGTCTTTCTTAACATAAGTCGAATCTAAAACATCTACTCTCCTAATCGAATCATCAGATGGTCAACGTTTAATATGACCAAACCATCTAAGACGACTCTCTCTAATTTTGTCCATCATTAGATCTACACCAAGCCTATCACGGAGATAATCATTTCGCATTGTGTCTCTAAGTGTAAAGTCCTTATCCACCAAATCATTCTCATCTCGGCAACACTTAACTTAGTATTATGCTTCTCTTTTAAAGCCCAACATCCATTGAGCATTGCAGGTCTCACCACCATCTTATAAAATTTTCCTTTCAGTCTAAACGGTACTTTTCTATCACACAAAAGGCCCGAAGCTTTCCTCCATTTCAACCAACCAACTTGAATTCTACTATTAACATCCCCATCTATATCACATCGCTTTGAACAACAGAGCCAAGATATCTAAATCGTTCTCATCTTTTAATAATTTGATCACTCAAATTTACACACTAGAACTACTACTACTAAAATTACATTCTATGTATTCAGTTTTAGTTCTACTCAAATGAAGACCTTTAGACTCCAATGCAGACCTCCATAATTCAAGTTTTTCTTAAGTTTTTTCTCTCGTCTTGCCCATGAGAATGATATCATCAGCAAAAAGCATACGCCAATGTACATCCTCCTGTAAATGTCCAGTATGACCATCCATAACTAAAGCAAAAAGATATGGGCTTAAAGCCGATCCCTGATGTAATCCAACAGAAATAGGAAAATAATTGGTCAATCCTCCTTTAGTTCGAACACAAGTAACAACTCGAGTATACATATCTTTAATGACTTGAATACAAGAAACTTTCAATAAGAATAAAGAATATATATAAAGCACTTATTGATATTGGAAAGGATAAATTGTTAATGCACCCTACAATCTTACCATGGCAAGAGCTTTGAGAAGGTGATTTCAAGTGTACTGGAGCACAATCCTATGAAACATACATCATGAATCTCATAGAAATCTTCTGCATTGAAACTTGAGTAGTGCAGTGGAAACCTTTAACCATTCCCATCATCCACTTTCTCTGTTATTGTTTCCCCCTCACAGGTAATCGAGCAAAACTAACCACCACAACTGAAAATCTAATTTTGGATTCATACATCAAAAGGTAGATCCCAACTTGAAGCTGCCCACGTAACATGTTTTTTTTTTTAAGGGACCACCCAAGAAGGCTGCAATGCTTGGAACCCATAATAGAAGTCATCTACAAGTCACTTATGAAATGGATCAGACCACAAGATAAAAACTTGTATAACTGTTGTTCGGTGATTCTTTATGAGCTATAGTAACTTTACTGCTCCCAGGTTTCCTTCATTTCTACCCTATTTGGGTTTAATTGTTACAAACTTCCTAAAACCATTTGTAAAAACTTCAAAGAAATAGCCTCCTGCATTCAAGTAATAAACTCAATCCCAAAAAGCTGAGTGCCTTTAAATATTAGAATTCACAATGGCGTTATCGTGTTATTAAGTTTATATACAACAACAACAAGTCTTTATCCCACTAAGTGGGAACTTTATGCATTCTTTTTCTCCATTGTGTCCTATTGAGTGTCATAATTTCATTTAATTCTAATAAATCAATATTATTTTTAATACAATAAGTCCTAATCATTTTAGGTCTACCTTTACTTTTTGTTAACATAAGTCAAATCTAAACATCTACTCTCCTAACTAGATCATCAAAAAGGTTGTCGTTTAATGTGACCAAACCATCTAAGATGATTCCCTAATCTTGTCTGTCACCGGAGCTACACCAACCCTTCTACGGAAAACATCATTTCACATTTTGTCTAAGTGTCAAACCACTCATCCACCTAAGCATTCTCATCTAAAAAACACTTAACTTAGTTTTATACTCTCTTTTAAAGGCTAATAATCTGCACCATAAAACAATGTGAATCTCACTACCAACTTATAAAATTTTTCTTTAAGTCTAAGCGGTATTCTATTGCAGAATATGTTTGATGCATTACTCCACTTCAACCAACCAACTTGAATTCTACTAATAACATCCCAATCTATATCACCATCACTTTGAACAATAATCCCGAGATATCTGAAATATTCATACATCTTAATGATTTGATACTCATAGTTACAACTCTGACACTAGAGCTACTTGTCACCTCCCAAAAGAGCCCTTATGGGTGGTGGGCAGCCCAGGACTTAAATACTGCTTTTCGGCCCTACACCTAGCCAATGTGGGACTATTTGTCCGTGACATTCTCCTCCACCCAATCACGTGACGCCCTCGTCACGGATCGGCTCCACCGAGGGTCCCACTGGACCATGGAGTGTCCACACACCTGGCAGGCAGTAGTCTGCTCTGATACCACTTGTCACCTCCCAAAAGAGCCCTTATGGGTGGTGGGCAGCCCAGGACTTAAATACTGCTTTTCGGCCCTACACCTAGCCAATGTGGGACTATTTATCCGTGACATACTTCTACTAAAATTATATTCCATGTATTTAGTTTTAGATCTATTCAAACAAAGGCCTTTAGACTCCAATGTAGACCTCCATAATTCAAGTTTTGTTTGAACTCTTTCTCTAGTCTTATCCACAAGAAGGATATAGTCAATGAAAAGCATACACCAAGGTACATCTTCCTGTTATTAAGTTTATATAAACAAGAAATATTGCATGCATGCAAAACCCATCCGATGATGTTTCCCTAAATGACAAAAAAGTTCAAAGTCTAAGTACCAAGGAGTGTGAGCAGCCCTTACCTCAATAGATGCAAAACAGGAACTGAAGTAAAGAGATGATGATTATGTGCGTATAAAAGAAACATATAATAATTCAAAATATACCATTTAAATTATATTAAAACTAAGTATCAAATACAGGAATTTAGCTACCAAGTAAAATTTAGTGTTCCTATGATACAAGCAAAAGATAATCGCAGGCAACTTACTTGTAAACTGTTGATAGCTCTCCATATTCTACAGCCAAAACAGTGCTATTGTGTTCTGACAGAATGACTACAGTTTTAAAAATCCTCCCATATAACAACCTCCATTCAAGAGCTGTGCGTTCCACTGGACCACTGCAGTACATAATGAGCACCACATTCCCAAAGTTCCTCCTCCACCTTATAAGATTCCCAATCTCATAATTTACACTGCCAGATTCATCCACCCCAAGATGAATCGAAGAAATTTTCCGAGGCACAAACTCCCTCCGATCTCTACTAGCCTCCTTCACCTCATCCAGCGCCAGTGACACCATCCTTGGTTGCTGATACCCAATAGAAATCAAATCCCGCAGCCAGGCAGCTGTAAGCTGCACATCCATCTCTGACCAAAAGCCTTCCTTTGCCATAGCATAGCTCAAGTCCAAAATTCTCTCAAAAATAGTTGGCTTGGTTGATCTCCAAGAGACCAAAAATTCAATCAGCCTAGCAACATTGACATGAAGATCTTTCTCCTCTGAAAATGGGTATGCCTCCGCCCTATCCTGTCGGTGAATAGTCGGTGGATAGACTGCTACATAGCCTCCAATTTCCCACAGAATCCTCTGGGCAAAATAACCCCTGATGACATCGGAAGCCATGGAGCTTACTGAGACAGGGAGCATAAGGCCCCAGAAAGACTGGGAGTGGAAAATTGTGTTAAAGGAATTGACAGGAACCATTAAGCCCTGTGGCAGTGCAACCTTCGGCGCATCCTCGTCAAAAAGAATGTCGTAAGGCTCTGAGCGCGATGACTTGCGGGTGAAATAGNCGCAACCTTCGGCGCATCCTCGTCGAAAAGAATGTCGTAAGGCTCTGAGCGCGATGACTTGCGGGTGAAATAGAACACGGAGTCGACGTCTGGGAGACCATTAGAGAGCCCTTGTTGGATAAATTGCCCACCGCCTCGGATCTCCGAGTAGAACTCTTCATGACTGACCTCCCTGATGCTCTCAAGTGGAAGACCCCTCGGCCACACCGAACGCTGGCCAAAGTGCACGTAGGGGTTTACGACGGTTCGGTTCTTATTGGCGGTGCGGCAGTATTGGAGGAGGACAGGGTAACCAGAGGCGGAACCAGTGGCTTCGCCAAGATCGAGGTCAAAGTGCTTGGAGAGGTCGCCGCTAAGTATACCGGACCGATCGTCGGCGTCGTAGATAATCTTCGCACCATGCTGGATAGCGAAGAGGTACCCGATGGATTTGCGGACATATGAGGCGTAAGGTAAGAAGTCGACGGTGCGGAAGCCGAGGCTGGACTGGAGATCAAGGGAGAGAAATATAGCGCCTTTAAGAGACCAGTCGGCGGGGGTATGGGAGTTACCGACGGCGAGAAGCTGCCAGCCGCGGGTTTTAACTAGGAGACGGAGCGAATCCGTGGGAGGGGTGGACACGGAGACGACGATCCAGCGCTCTGAGCGAAAGGTGGCAAACGGAGCGACAGCGGCATCGTCAACAGGGCGGAGTGCGGGGATGGTGGACCAGGATATCTCGGGATAACTTATGCGGACGGGGAGAGGGCGAGTCGGTCGGCGGTCAAGGCAAAGGAAAGCAGCTCCATCGATAGTGCCACGGAGGAAAAAGAGAGCAGCAATGGAGGCTAGGAATATCAAAAGGGCGATGAGTTTGTAAGTGTTGCAGGACGAAGACGAAGAGGAGAAGGAGGGATCTCCGCTCTTCTTGCCATGAATTGAAGAGTTGGCATAGGAGAGTGGACGAGGGGAGGGTTTCGAGGGCTTAGATGCAGCGTCGGCGGTGCCACGGTCTTGGATTAGCATCGTTCGGCTCAATTCAGAATGGGATCTAGAATCGAGGGAGCTAACCTCTGTTGCGTCTACGCGCGCTTCTGGTACTGATCTGGATTCATTGTTTCTCTCCTTCTTCGACGGAGAGAGGAGTGATGCCAATGCACTTTCTTCAATGTCGGTTGAAGTTTCGCTTTCCTTGGCTTGAGTGGCGATGAAGGGATTGTACAGTTTGCAATACCAATGCAGTGGAAATAAAAATGGCGGAGCGAGCAGGAAGGTGGAGGGGAAGAGGAAGTGGCACTACTGTCAACTCTCTTAGCATTAAACCGACTGATTACAATCTTTTACAATATGATTGTAGTTAAGTTTATATGCATACAAATTTGACATTGGAGTGGGGAAGCAAGTTGCATCCAAATAGCATGGAAAAGAGCAAAAAAGAAAAATAAATAAATAAATTCTAGTGGATCGAAGTCTTGTCTGGACGTGGCTTGCGTTCAAATTCTGGACATAATATTTTTTCATGGAAGAGTGACTATTGGAGTTGTCTAAAAAACTCCTTATTTGCAAATAATCTATATTTGTGACGCGTGCCAGAAAATTCGTGGCAGTAGAGTAATGAATTATCGTCTTAGCGTTGTACGAGAATTCAACATGCACTGATAAAAGAAAAAAAGTAAGCATAAGGAGACATATCGACTTTTTACGTGAAAAACTCTTGAAAGGGGGAAAAATCATGGGGCCTAGCATAGTTGAAATAAGTCACTATGAACGATGAGTGCACAGATCAATCCTTCTTCTAAATTAGGGAAGATTGAATTACAAAGTTGTATAATTATAATCTGACTGCGGTTATTGGTGATAACATATTGCAAGGGTCATTGTTGATTGTTGTGGAGTTAGTAGTCATCATGAGTGTTGTAGATGGTTTCTCCAGAAGCGTTGATTGGCCAAAGAAACCTTAGTAAGCAATTACGGGANGCTGTCAACTCTCTTAGTATTAAACCGACTGATTACAATCTTTTACAATATGATGGTAGTTAAGTTTATATGCATACAAATTTGACATTGGAGCAGGGAAGCAAGTTGCATCCATATAGCATGAAAAAGAGCAAAAAAGAAAAATAAATAAATAAATTTTAGTGGATCGAAGTCTTGTCCGGACGTGGCTTGCGTTCAAATTCTGGACATAATATTTTTTTCATAGAAGAGTTAGTATTGAAGTTGTCTAAAAAAAACTCTTTATATGTGAATAATCTATATTTGTGATGCGTGTCAGGAAATTCATGACGGTAGAGTAATGAATTATCGTTTTAGCGTTGTACGAGAATTTAACATGCACTGACAAAAGAAAAGAAGTAAGCATAAAGAGACACATCGACTTTTTATGTGGAAAACCCTTGAAATGGGGAAGAATCATAGGGTCTAGCATAGTTGAAATAATTCACTATGAACGATGAGTGCACAGATCAATCATTCTTCTAAATTAGGGAAGATGGAATTACAAAGTTGTATAACTATAATCTGACTGCGGTTATTAGTGATAACATATTGCAAGGGTCATCGTTGATTGTTGTGGATGTAGTAGTCATCATGAGTGTTGTAGATGATTGCTCCATAAGTGTTGATTGGCCAAAGAAACCCTAGTAAGCAATTACGGGAGTTGTGGACCACATAGACTGTAATGGCGAGTATGAATAATGTTTGTAGGTTGTCAGGGTGGGAGTCGGGAACTGCACGATCTGTGAACCACGTAGGTCGTATGGACGAATATGAATGAAATCCGTAGGCCACGAGGGTCGGAGTCAGGAGCTGCATGAGCTAATGATCATGTAGATCGTTTTGGTGAGTATGAATGACGTTTGTAGATTGCGGGGGCCAGAGTCAAGAGTTCCACGAGCTATGAACTAAGTAGGTCATATAGGCGAGTATAAATGAAGTTCGTAGGTCGCAAAGGCTGAAGTCGGGAGCTGCATGAGCAGTGAATCATGTAGGTCGTAGGGGCGAGTATGAATGACGTCTGTAAGCCGCGAGGGCCAGAGTCGGGAGCTGCACGAGCTGTAAACTAGGTAGGTTGTAGAGGTGAGGATGAATGACGTATGTAGGTTGCGAAGGCTGAAATCGGGAGTTGCATGAGCAGTGAACCACGTAGGTCGTAGGAGCGAGTATGAATGACGTCCGTAGGTCGTGGGGGCCTGAGTCGGAAGCTGCACAAGCTATGAACCACGTAGGTCGTAGAGACGAGTATGAATGACTTCCATAGGTTGTAGGGGTCGTAATCGGGAGCTGCACAAGCTGTGAACTACGTATGTCATTGTTGACACGTGGACCGTAGTGATGAGCTCATGTCTCACGATGATAACTGATGACGTCAGATTGGTGGTGATCAATGATGATTGGTGGTGATCGATAGTGATGGTCGACAGTGGCTTATGGCGATCAACAGGTTTTGATAACAATCGGCGGCGGTCGATGGCGATTGACAGTGGTCGACGACGGTCGAGATAGTGTTGGACTTCAGCTCCTTCTTAGAGCTTCCAGTTCTCTCTGAAGCTTTAGGTTCCTTTCTTATGTGAGAGATGAGGCTCTATTTATAGTGTTCTGGTGTCATTAATGTATGAATATGAATAATTTTGATCGGATGGTCTGGAAAGCTTCATCCGATCAAACAACGTTTAATGGATATTTAAGTGTCTTAACATTGTCAGAATTGTGCAATCTTAGGCTCGTTGGATTTTTCTTGTCAAAACGTTCAATTTGACTATAAACTTGCCAAATTCGGCAACCGCTTAAACTTTCGAATGTGTCTGACAATATTTCAAGAATGATTTGATGATTTGATTTGGGCTTGATTTGACTCGAATTGGAATGATTTTGATATCATTAGGTCCGCCTCATCGAGCCGGTCAGTTTGACTATAACTTTGTTGAAATCGAAGTTCTGGATGAGTTTTTATCAATGTTTGAACATCCTTTGCTCAAAATATTATCTTAAGATTCACGTCATGCTTTGAAATTTGTGTTGGATAATGAAGATTTGTTGGTGGAGCATCAATTTGCTTAACTCATATTCAAATCATATCATTCTTGGAGTGGTTTGGATAATAAAAATTATATATATATATATATATATATATATATATATATATATATATATATATATATATATATATATNTGCAGCCAGGCAGCTGTAAGCTGCACATCCATCTCTGACCAAAAGCCTTCCTTTGCCAAAGCATAGCTCAAGTCCAAAATTCTCTCAAAAAAAGTTGGCTTGGTTGATCTCCAAGAGACCAAAAATTCAATCAGCCTAGCAACATTGGCATGAAGATCTTTCTCCTCTGAAAATGGGTATGCCTCCGCCCTATCCTGTCGGTGAATAGTCGGTGGATAGANTCACACCCCATCTGAATAGAATATAGAAAAGAAAAATAAAGAGAGAATTAAAAGGATAAAAATTAGTATTGTATTTATATGTTTCTCTGAAAAAATATGTCTGTATATTTAAGTACTCTTGTATTTATAAAAAGTTGTTAATAACGATGCTAATGTTTAGAGCTTTTGATTGATCGTTACGATTCGTCTTGTGGATTGGTGAGGAAAAGGTCATGAGTCACTTGTCAAATTTTTACATTTTTTTCTTTTTAAGTTGGTCATTGAGTTGCCATGGCGAGATATCTCTCTATTTTCAGTTGGTATGTCTTTCTCGGTTCAGTTGGTGAACATGTCATCAAACTGTTAATTTTTTACTCGTTTCATCCGTTAGGTTTGGCCTTTTGATACGTGTCTTTTTTAGACCGTTTGATTTAATTAGGTGTATTTTGATCACAGATGCTTTAGTTCCCTAGTTCTCTTGTACATTAGTAGGCTGCAAGCTAAAATGAGAGCCAAAGAATTAAACTCAAAAGTGGTTGGATTCTTATTTTATAAATAGGCGGTAGAGTTTTTCCAATTTTGCATGCTCCTCCCTTAATCAACATTCATTGCTTTTTTGAGAGTTTCTTATGATGGACAATTTTCCTAAATCCCGAGATCCCATCCCAAGAAATGTTTTGCTTCATGGAGTATTTGAAGAGAAGAAAAGCAAGAGGCAAGCTGGTTGTGAAGAAGAAGAGGGGCTCACCCTCGAGTCATATTGACTCTTCTAGAGTAGTTCTAGGGGCGTTTTACTTGCGACCATAGACATCGCTTGGATGGTCTCCATCAATCGATCATTTAATAAAGTATGCATGCACCTCTCATCAAATCCCCTAGTTTTTTATGAGTTTGATGACCGGTTGTCATTGTGATAGCTCATCCTCAAGAGCGGTGCTGATTGAAATTATTGAAGATATGCATATGTCATAATGTTTGATTGAGATACTTTGTGGTTGCTTATCAACATATAGTATTATCGTTTATAGGTGACTGATGATGAGACCCATCTGGGTGTGAAGGAAGCTTTAATAGCATTATTTGAGGTTGAGGGGCAAATGGTGGAAGAAGACAGTCGACCCACCTGAGGAGGCTCACCCTTGGGTCACATTGGCTTTTTCAGAGTAATTATTGGTTTATATGGGTCTAGAAGGGAGGATAATTAGGCTTACTGGTTTTTCATGATTTTCTTATTATTGAGTAATTTCTTGATGCAACTTGTTGGATGATTAAAATGAATGAGAAAGTTATGAGTATAATAACAATTAATTTGTAATATTAAGTAAAGTTTATACTAAAGATTAAATTACAATCATAACTTAAAGATGTAACGACATTAAACCATATGAAAAAAAGTAATATCTTTTAATGATTCAGTTGCAGTTCACATCCATGCATTAAGTATTCACCATCCTTAGATTTCTCTTACATCCTACAATTAAATAAAACTGTTAGAGAAGCATTTTTACCATTCTTTACTTCAAGATAACCAAGACAATTCTTCAATTTCCTTCTTAGCAAATGTAGGTTTTTTGCTATATTCTCTATTAGAACATTATGACAAATACGTATGATAAAATATAATTAAAAGAATACGATGAAGAGAAATAGGTTCTTATACATGAATAATACTTTGAAGAAAAAAACATGATTATCATACAAAATACTATCCTAATTGAACAAGCAAAAGTCTAATCCTTTAGATCTTAAGTTTGCATAGAAATTTTTAAAGAAAATACTTGATAGCTACTTATAGAGAAGAGAGATCTAATGTTTCAAAAATATATAAGTTATTCAACTTACTTAACCTTAGTCTTTAACATAGCATATATCTATTAGTTGGGGGTTTAAAATATATTTGCTCATATCTTTCCAACAAGTAATCATTCAAAATTAAAGTTCAAATAACTAAATTTCATCATCAAAAGTTTCTAGATTTTAACAATTAATAATACCAACAAAATTTTAGAAAGGCTTCTG
>JXCR01027043.1:13531-43041 GCA_002079205.1 Phalaenopsis hybrid cultivar
TATATATATATATATATAACATATATGATTGAGTGATTCAATATCTTTTTTATTGCTAATGAAAAGTGCACGACGGAAATCTATACCATGTAAGATTTAATTAATTTTGATAAACAATGATAAATCGAGTTGAGCACGAGTAAGCACGAATAAATTGATCAATATGGAGCCGAATACAAACTTTTTCTGAACACGAGCAGATACAAGTGAGCTGACCACGAATAGAGCATCAGCTCACTCAAGCTCGACTCATTTACACTCCTGAGGATTGTAGCAGTCGATGATACACCGCTGCTAAAATATTTTTCTTTTTTTTGTTTTTGTTTCAGTTACACGATATTTAAAATGCATGTAATGATAAATTTGCATGTTATTAAATTTAGAGTACTTTGGTAAATTGAATGTAACTAGCAGGGGTTTAGAGGAAATGAGTAGTTGAAGGAGTTGGGGCACCAATGCAGTTCAATATGTATTACACCTCCTAAATTAAATAAGAAGAGCGTGCATATAATATGTGTCTGCACGAAACTCACAGGGATGCAATGACCACAAGGGATGAGGCGTGACAAGTCGGGCCCACCAGGAGCAATCCAAGGGTTCGACTTTTGGCCGCCTGACTCATGCTAGCCGGGTGACGGTCAATCCTTAACCAATTCAGCAGGATCCGCCATTCGAACTAGACAAACAACCACGATCACTTGGAAAATGCCTGGGGCCCACATTATTAAACCAACCAATAAAATAACAATCAGCCGAATTATATTTTGGGTCGGATGTCTTTTCATGCTTTATGTTCTACTAATATCAACTACTTTTTTGTCTTTTCTTGTATGCTATATTCTTTGGGTGTTTCTCCATGACAGTTTTGAATTTAACACATACATACCACTAGGGCTGTAAACAAGCCGAGCTTGAGCGAGCTCAGGCTAGGCTCGTTCGAAATAGCTCGTGTTCGAAATTGGCTCGTGAACAGTGTGTTCGTGTTCGGCTCGATTTAAATATTCGTGTCCGTGTACGGCTCGAAATTGGCTCGTTAAACTAAAATTGAGAAAAATAGATGTAAAGTGTGAGATTCGAACCTAAATCAAATATATACAAAAAAAGACACTAACCACATTGCTACATGAGGTGTTATTATTTAAACTTAACCATAAATATATATAATATATTATTATATAAATAATATATATATAATATATTGTTATATAAAAAGTTATATAATTTTTTTTCCGAGCCATTTCGAGCCGAACATGAGCGAACAAACTGTTGTTCGTGTTCAGCTCGTTTAGATTTCAAGCTTAAAAATTTGTTCGTGTTCGGCTCATTAGGCTTAACGAACGAGCCGAACACGAGCTGTTCACGAACAACGAGCCAAATTGACAGCCCTACATACCACTCAATTCTCATGCTTTCGCATATATAACACAATCTTATTTTTTACATTTATACCACCATAATCTTTCATATAACATAAAAGATATGATTATTTTAATTTCTTAAAAGTGAAATACATAGGTAAAGCAATATATATGTTAGAAAAAAAAAGTTTAGGTGTTAGATATGTAAAAGCATATGAATTAAATGTTATGTAAGGTTTCGTTTGAGAAAGCGGTGAAGTTCCGTTCAGTTCCAGTGAAGTCCCGCACTTAAAAAAGATTTTATTTGGTGAAGCTGTGTCTCCCGAATGTCTAGCAAAGTTCTTTTGCCATAAGAGCCTCCTTTGTTAGACGTCTAACATTACTTTAAGGAAAAATTAGCTGAACAAAGACACTACTTCAAATGAAACATAAATCCCTGAAAAACATTTTAAATGTAAAAGNGAAGAAAAATTAGCTGAACAAAGACACTACTTCAAATGAAACATAAATCCCTGAAAAACATTTTAAATGTAAAAGGGTGTTAGGAAGTTATAAAACGATTCCTACGAGGTTACAATGTGACTTCTTTAGGGAATCCTAAAGTGTCAGGGAAACACACTAAAGATATAGAAAGTCTTAACAGGGGGAGATGAGGAAATGTATAATAAAGAGAATTAAAAAGTATATGATACTTTATTTATGATATGAACCCCCTATTTATAGGAATAGACCTCAATACTACAAAATAGATCAGTCTCATCATCATTAGCCTTTAAAGGGGACTTTTTATTAATTACAAAGATACTTGAATATAATAAAACTAGCAAACTGATTCGGTTGGTAATAAGTTCGTCGACCGCTCGCCCCGCTTTGATTTCATTGGTACTTATCGATCAGTCCGAGAGTCAATTTTTCGTCCTATGGGAAACTCTCTAACTCGTTCCATTGATCACTTGATCCAAATGTCTTATTTGCTAGCATCTGGTCCTTCTAATTGACATTACCTTCTTTCTGAACTGTCAGTTTGCTTTGAGATGCTTTTGTATATATATTTAGTTCATTGATTCTTGTGCTCTTTGGAAGCTTCATAGTGCATAAGAATAAGGAAATCTTTTCTAAATGTAAGAAATAATTAAATGACATTATTGCACGATAATATACTCTTGAATTTTCGTTCCCAGAACACTATAAATAAGCCATGAGATAAAAAAAGTGTAGGCGCTTCCTTTTTTCCTCTCGCTCTCTAGATCTTCCCTCTTCTTTGTCAGTAATTATGTCTGGCGGAGAAGCTTTGTCTGCTGACAAGAATGCCCTTCTCAAGACGATGAGTGACATGTAGGCAAAAACTAGGAAACCCATCACAAAGTGAAAGCTAGCGGGTGAGCTATCCATAGAGGAATTGAGTAAGAAGAAGGTTGTGCATAAATCACGAACTGGTGAGCTTGAGGATTGAGCAAGATCTTTGGGTCTTCTTGTGAGTTTGTTACCGGAGGGGACATTTGAGCACCCAATAGGTCATTCAGGCGATGATCTTGTCGGGCATCCAACTAAGGTGGACGTTTCTGTCGGGGTAAAGGGACATTTCCTCGAGGTGGTCAGGGTAAGGCGATGACCCGGTGGAAACACCATCTCATCTGTCGAAGGGTTGCTTTTCTTATGTGGGTGGATAGGTGAAGAAGACTAGGGAGGATGCTTAACCTTTTACTACGTCTGATTGGAATCGACTCTTGGGTAGGTGGCTTTATATTGTCTTGAATGTTAGTACTTCTTTTGTTGATACAATTATGGAAATTCTGGTGATCGATTTTGTATCTAAAGATATCGACACTTATCCTGAGGGCAATGTAGTTTTTGTGGAACATGTCATTGCGGGTGATGTTGATATTGTAAAATAATGTGCTGCAAAACAGGAAAAATTATTTTGTCCGGATAGTAGACGTAGAGTTACGCCCGGAAGCCAATTCAAATGGACCATGTGTTTTTTTAAAACTTTTTTTACCATTATATTATTCTAAAACATACATTTTACTCTAAAAAATTATAGAGAAAAAGCATGTAACGTGTGCCCCTACCCCGACAAGTCCCGTCTAGTTCAGAAAAAGTAAATATAACAACTACAGAGATCGAGACTTTTGGTGTTTCGGTTCATTCGACATTTCATATTCCGAGATTGACATCAAGCTCTATAGGGTTTGATCTACATTTTTTTGTTCTATATTTTCTACCCAACAGATTCTTTTATTGTACAAAGGTTAATATTTGTTATTTTGTTTATTTTCTTGTTTAGTTTCTTTTTTTTTGCTTGTCGGCATTTCCTCATTTTAAAGCTCCACATCTCTACTTGTCTCCAAGCTTAACGATGAAGAAGAGACTGAGAATCTCGTAGAAATTTGAATACAACATATGATAATTGCAAGTAATCCAATAGTTGCTTTTTTTGTAAGTAAATCAAATAATACACTTGCAAATGTGAGATAATCCGTCATTTATTTTTTAATGATTTTTTTTGTTTCCTAACTGATAAATTTATATATATATTTTTTGGTGCATGCTCCTAACAAACAACAATGTTGTATTAGTTATATTGTTTTACCTTAGTTATAATGTTCTAATCTTCTACTTCATGGGCGAGCCAATGGATCGACATTCAATCCGTGACATACTTAATCAATTAACATGCAAGGCATATCAGTAGTTGTTCATGCGAAGACAAGCCGATTTTCTTGGAGGGTCCAGATCAGTAGGTCTCTCTGTCCTGCATCAAAAGCTTTACTTATAAAAAAATATTTACCTAGCTCTCCCTCGACAGTTGGGATCTTGAGGGTGGCCTCATTGGTCTCTAGGCCACCTTTCTTTGAGTTCTAGATGTCCTGAGGATCATGCTTCATGTTGCGTATGGCTCGTAGTAAATTGCTTCTCATTTTCCCCCCGACTTACCAGTAGCCCGATCACCTCTAGTGCTTCCTTTTGCCTGAGAAACTGTACAATGGTCCGGCTAGTGTGGTCATCCAATCAGTATTAAGACATAGTTTATCAAAAATCTATTTAAGAAGCACATTTACTAAGCTCTCTGTATCGATGAGAATGTTACCTACTTGATAATTGTTAATTATTACTATTATCACGATAACATCATTGTAGGGATTTCCCTTTGACAAGATATCCTCATCAATGAAGTAGATAGATGGGTGGCCCTTGGATTTTGGAGTGAAGTTCATAGTTCATAGTTCCACTATTTGTTGCCTCTTCCAGCTCATTCTTCTGGGTAGTTCGCTTCCTCCAAATATGGCAGGCACATATCCTGCAATGTGAATGACGTTTGTACGGGTAGGTTCGTCGGTCGTTCCCACTATGGAAGCTTTGCCCTGCCTCTGGGCCAAACCCTAGAGGTGATAAATTCTTTTAGCTTCCCCTCTTTTATCAATGTTTCAATCAGGCTCCAGAGGTGTCTGCATTTCTTTGTATTGTGCTCGTGGTCTATGTGGTACTTGTAGTATTTCCTGTTATCTTGGAAAAAGGTTATGGTTCTTATCGGTGGTGTCATCCTAAAAAATTCATTATCTTGAATGATGTCCACTACTTCTATTATGGATACCCTTAATGGGGTTGCTTGGGGGCTCCATGGTTGTACAGGGGTCGTTCGTGGTAATGAGACGATCAGTTTCATCTATCTCCTCTGATCCTCGTGACGATTGGCATAGTTATTGCATAGATGATTTTCATAGCGTGGGCGAATGATCTGTCATACACTTTGTGTGAGTAGCCTTCTGCTATCTTGCGGCGGTCTCTTTTGGTGTCTATGTTTGGCGAGCTCTAGGGCATTCTCATAGGCAACAATATACTTATTTGCCATCTCTAACAGTTCGGCCAAGCTCCGTGGCTTTGCGAGGTCAAGTTTGAAACAAAATTTCTCTGGCCATCTCTAATTCTCTTTGTTAGCACGACCTGGTCCATGTCAGGCTTCAAGTCATCAAGTTCAATGTTTTCCTCTGTAACCGTGTAATAAATGATTGCAAGCTCTCATCAGCTTCTTGTTTTAGTTTTCATAAAGATTAAACGCTCTTTTTGGGTCTCAAAGCGCTGAAAACTAAGAAAAAACATCTTAAATTATGAAAAAAAGTGATCACCCTTGTTGGTATCTCGTCAAACCCTTTTAGTTGTGACAATCTCAATGTGGTGAAGAATAACTTACATTTGAGAGCATCATATATTTTTAGAAGACATGTGTAAGATTCAAACGATGTGAGGTGGTTGTTGAGGTTTGATCGCCTTTTGTATGGCTCTAGAGTAGGCATATTAAACTTCTCCAAGGGTTGAGCTCTTGATACTTTTAGCAAGAAGGCATTTTCTTGCTGTCGTAATGCCTCGGTTCGCACTGATCGATTCATTTCCTCGGGGGCTAATCCGTTGCTATCCTAATATAACCTGTCATCAGGTTTCTCTTGTAGGTGGATTGTTCTTCTCCTGTTATTTACTGGTGGTCCCCCTTGAAAGGGTTTGAGTGACCCTTGTTAGGCTTGTTTTTCTCTTGCGACCGGTGCCGCTGCTAGGGCAGCGATCGCTCTGAGTACCTCTATGAACTGTTTTGACATCTGGTTGGTGATTTGGGTCCTTAAGTCTTGCAAGTCTTGCTGGACGAATTCTTCCATGAACTCCCTAGCACTTGTTACTTTTACTACATTCCTTTGACTGAATTCTCTCTGTTTTTGTTGTTGAGCTCCTTTTCTTATTGATGACATATTTTCACGCTCACCGCTTCTTAAAGGATGTTGATTCCTAAAGTGTTCGGAAAACACACTCAATATATAAAACACCTCAGCAGGGGTGGTGAAAAAATGTATAATAGAGAGCAATAAAGAGTGCGTGATGCTTTTATTCATGATATGAACCTCCTATTTGTATGAATATGTCTTAATCCTACAAAATTACAGATCAATCTACTCATCATTAGTATTTAAATGGAGTTTTTACGTAATTACAAAGATACATGAATACACTAGAACTGGCTAATTCATTCGTTCGATAAGAAGTTTGTCGACCGCACGCCCCGCTTTGACTCTATCGGTACTTGTCTATTGGTCTGAGAGCCAATCATCATCTCGTGGGAACTCTCGGGCACATTCTTCTAGTCATTCAATCCAAATGGCTTCTTCGCTAGCTTCATGTCCGTCTGATCGGTAGTACCTTAAGAACTATCCGTTCGCTTTGATATCCATGCCGACCCATTTTCTTTTGTACACCATCCTATTTTTCAAGTGTAAAAAAAACATTGGGAAAGAAAATCTTAATCACATAAACAACTATTTCACAAATAATGAGGGACCAAGTCGATCGTATCCATACAAAATGACTCTTCCCAGAAGTCTCTCGCTCGTTCCCCGAGTTCCAATTTCTCCCTCAACCAAGCAACTACCTCACAGACCCTCCATGTGCTCGACGAAATGCCTCACATACTTAACTCCATCCCCATAACCTTTTCTTCCCATTCCCCCCCAATCCCCTTTCTTCAAAACCATGCCACAATTCCCTTCATAATGGGAGACTCAGCAGACATCCAAGCCTCTCCCCCCATCTCCTCCATCCCTTCCCCATCCTCNCCTTCCCATTCCCCCCCATGCCCTTTCTTCAAAACCATGCCACAAATCCCTTCATAATGGGAGACTCAGCAGACATCCAAGCCTCTCCCCCCATCTCCTCCATCCCTTCCCCATCCTCCTCCTCCTCCTCCTCCTCCTTCGAGTTCTCCATCGCCCGATCACCTTCCTCCAAGCAACCCCCGGCGCAGCTCTGCCCCGCCGACGAGCTCTTCTACAGGGGACAACTCCTTCCCCTGCATCTCTCCCCACGCCTCTCCTTAGTACGCACCCTCCTCCTTTCCTCCTCCTCCTCCACTTCATGCTCCGACGCTACCAGCATCACCACATCCCGCGACTCCAACGGCAGCTCATCCTCCGCCGACTCACTCGGCCTCCTCCACCACCCCGATCCTGACTCCTCCCGTCCAAGCTCTGCAACCGAAGAAGACTGCTCATCCGCCAAGCGCCGCTACTTCCCCTCTTTCTTCCTCAACCGCGGCACCAAGAAAAATCCCACCTTTACTTCAAATCACAACTCCTCCTCTTCTTCTTCAAAGAAATCCGCCACCACCCACTCATCTTCACCCAAAGAAATGATAAGAAANGAGTGCGGGGATGGTGGACCAGGAGATCTCGGGATAACTTATGCGGACGGGGAGAGGGCGAGTCGGTCGGCGGTCAAGGCAAAGGAGAGCAGCTCCATCGATAGTGCCACGGAGGAAAAATAGAGCAACAATGGAGGCTAGGAATATCAAAAGGGCGATGAGTTTGTAAGTGCTGCAGGACGAAGACGAAGAGGAGAAGGAGGAATCTCCGCTCTTCTTGCCATGAATTGCAGAGTTGGCATAGGTGAGTGGACGAGGGGAGGGTTTCGAGGGCTTAGATGCAGCGTCGGCGGTGCCACGGTCTTGGATTAGCATCGTTCGGCTCAATTCAGAATGGGATCTAGAATCGAGGGAGCTAACCTCTGTTGCGTCTACGCGCGCTCCTGGTACTGATCTGGATTCATTGTTTCTCTCCTTGTTTCTCTCCTTCTTCGACGGAGAGAGGAGTGATGCCAATGCACTTTCTTCAATGTCGGTTGAAGTTTCGCTTTCCTTGGCTTGAGTGGCGATGAAGGGATTGTACAGTTTGCAATACCAATGCAGTGGAAATAAAAATGGCGGAGCGAGCAGGAAGGTGGAGGGGAAGAGGAAGTGGCACTACTGTCAACTCTCTTAGCATTAAACCGACTGATTACAATCTTTTACAATATGATGGCAGTTAAGTTTATATGCATACAAATTTGACATTGGAGTAGGGAAGCAAGTTGCATCCAAATAGCATGGAAAAGAGTAATAAATAAATAAATAAATAAATTCTGGTAGATCGCAGTCTTGTTCGGACTAGCTTGCGTCCAAATTCCGGACATAATATTTTTTCATAGAAGAGTGACTATTGGAGTTGTCTAAAAAACTCTTTATTTGCGAAAAATCTATATTTGTGATGCGTGCCAGAAAATTCGTGACGGTAGAGTAATGGATTATCGTCTTAGCGTTGTACGAGAATTCAACACGCACAGATAAAAGAAAAGAAGTAAGCATAAGAAGACACATCGACTTTTTACATGGAAAATTTTTGAAAGGGGGAAAAATCATAGGGCATAGCCTAGTTGAAATAATCCACTATGAACGATGAGTGCACAGATTCATCCTTCTTCTAAATAAGAGAAGATAAAATTACAAAGTTGTATAACTATAATATGGCTGCAGTTCTTGGTGACAACATATTGCAAGGGTGATCGTTGTTTGTTGTGGATGTAGTAGTGATCATGAGTGTTGTAGATGGTTTCTCCAGAAGCGTTGATTGGCCAAAGAAACCTTAGTAAGCAGTTACGGGAGTTGTGGACCACATAGGCCGTAATGACGAATATGATAATGTCCGTAGGTTGTCAGGGTGGGAGTCGGGAACTGCACGAGTTGTGAACCACGTAGGTCGTATGGGCGAATATGAATGAAATCCGTAGGCTACGAGGGCCGGAGTCAGGAACTGNATTACGGGAGTTGTGGACCACATAGGCTGTAATGACGAATATGAATAATGTCCGTAGGTTGTCAGGGTGGGAGTCGGGAACTGCACGAGCTGTGAACCACGTAGGTCGTATGGGCGAATATGAATGAAATCCGTAGGCTACGAGGGCCGGAGTCAGGAACTGCATGAGCTGATGATCATGTAGATCGTTTGGGCGAGTACGAATGACGTTTGCAGGTCACGGGGGCCAGAGTCAAGAGTTGCACGAGCTATGAACCAGGTAGGTCGTAGAGGCGAGTATAAATGACGTCTGTAGGTCGCAAAGGCTGAAGTCGGGAGCTGCATGAGCAGTGAATCACATAGGTCGTAGGGGTGAGTATGAATTACGTCTGTAAGTCGTGAGGGCTAGAGCCGGAATCTTCATGAGCTGTGAATTAGCTAGGTCGTAGAGGCGAGGATGAATGACGTATGTAGGCTGCGAAGGCTGAAGTCGGGAGCTGCATAAGCAGTGAACCACGTAGGTCGTAGGGGCGATTATGAATGACGTCTGTAGGTCGTGGGGGCCGGAGTCGGGAGCTGCACGAGCTATGAACCACGTAGGTCGTAGAGAAGAGTATGAATGACGTCCATAGGCCGTAGGGGGTCGTAGTCGGGAGCTGCATGAGCTGTGAACTACGTATGTCATTGTTGACACATGGACCGAAGTGATGAGCTCATGTCTCACGATGATGACTGACGACGTGTGATTGGTGGTAATCAATGATGATTGGTGGTGATCGATGGTGATGGTCGATAGTGGCTCATGGCGATCAACGGGTTTTGATGACAGCCGGCTGCGGTCGATGGCGATTGACAATGGTTAACGACGGTCTGGATAGTGTTGGACTTCAGCTCCTTCTCAGAGCTCCCAGTTCTCTCTGAAGCTTCAGGTCCCTTTCTGATGTGAGGGGTGGGGCTCTATTTTTAGTGTTTTGGGTGTCATTAATATATGAATATGAATCATTTTGATCAAACGGTCCGGAAAGCTTCCTCCGATCAAACAACGTTTAATGGACATTTGAGTGTCTTAAAATTGTCAGAATTGTGCAATCTTAGGCTCATTGGATTTTTCTTGTCGAGACGTTCGATTTGAGTTTAAACTTGTCAGATTCGACAACCGCTTGACCTTCCGAATGTGTCTGACAATATTTAAAGAATGATTTGATTATTTGATTTGGGCTTGATTTGACTCGAATTGGAATGATTTTGATATCATTAGGTCCGTCTCATCGAGCCGGTCAGTTTGACTATAAGTTTGTTGAAATCGGAGCTCTGGATGAGTTTTTATCAATGTTTGAATATCCCTTGCTCAAAATATTATCTTAAGATCATTGTCATGCCTCGAGATTTGTGTTGGATAACGAAGATTTGTTGGTGGAGCATCAATTTGTTTAACTCATATTCAAATCATTTCATTCTTAGAGTGGTTTGGATATTAAAAACTATATTACCGTATAAGATTTAATTAATTTTGATAAAAAAATGATAAATCGAGATGAGCACGAGTAAGTTCGAATAAATTGATCAATATGGAGCCGAATACAAACAAATTTCTTTTGATTCGAACACAAGCTTTTTTTGAACACGAGCTGATACAAATGAGCTGATCACGGATAGAGCATCAGCTCACTCAAGCTCGACTCATTTACACTCCTGAGGTTTGTAGAAGTCGATGATACACCGCAGCTAAAATATTTTTCTTTTTTTTGTTTCATTTACACGATATTTAAAATTTGAAAAATTTGCATGTAATGAAACTATTACTTCAATCTAAATTTAAAGTTATCATGAAAATATGGAAGATTTTCACCCATATTTTTTTTGTTTTATTAATTTTAAATCATTTAAACATAACATTTATAAGTGCATGAACTTGATAGTTTAAAAAATGAATATGTGGCATGCCTAAATATAGAAAGTAGCATAGATGGATTGTGTAGCACATTTAAACTTTAGAGTACTTTGGTAAATTGAATGCAACTAGGAGGGGTTTAGAGGAAATGAGTAGTTGAAGGAGTTGGGGCACCAATGCAGCTCAATATGTATTACACCTGCTAAATTAAAAAAGAAGAGTGTACATACAATATGTGTCCGCACGAAACTCATAGGAATGCAATGACCACAAGGGATGAGACGTGACAAGTTGGGCCCACCAGGAGCAATCCAAGGGTCCACCTTTTGGCTGCCTGACTCATGCTAGTTGGGTGACAGTCAATCCTTAACCAATTCAGTAGGATATGCCATTCGAACTGGACAAACGACGACGGTCACTTGGAAAATGCCAGGGGCCCACATTATTAACAATCAACCGAATTATATATTGGGACGGATGCCTTTTCATGTTTTCTGCTCTACTAATATCAACCACCCAAAAAAACCCTCGACTGTCTATATTTAACTAGGGATGCAATTGTAATTTCACAATCTCTATATTTATATAAATAGAGAGCTCATTTCTTGAAAAAAGTTTACGCAATTTTACTATTCATTACTTGCTTTCTTTACTTTTTTTCCTTTTCTTTTACTCTATATGCTTTGGGTGTTTCTCCCTGACGGTTTCGGATTTAACACATACAGACCACTCAATTCCCATGCATTCACATACATAACACGATCTTATTTTTTTACATTTATACCACCAGAATCTTTCATATAACATAAAAGATATTTTTATTTTTCTTTCTTAAAAGTGAAATTCATAGGAAAAGCAACATATATGTAAGAAAAAAAAAGTTTAGGCGCTAGATATGTAAAAGCATATGAATTAAATGTTATGNTTGCATGAGCAGTGAACCACATAGGTCGTAGGGGCGAGTATGAATTACGTCTGTAAGTCGTGAGGGCTAGAGTCAGAATCTTCATGAGTTGTGAACTAGGTAGGTCGTAGAGGCTAGGATGAATGACGTCTGGAGGTTGCGAAGGCTGAAGTCGGGAGCTGCATGAGCAGTGAACCACGTAGGTCGTAGGGTCGATTATGAATGACGTCTGTAGGTCGTGGGGGCCGGAGTCAGGAGTTGCACGAGCTATGAACCACGTAGGTCGTAGAGACGAGTATAAATGACGTCCATAGGCTGTGGGGGTCGTAGTCGGGAGCTGCACGAGCTGTGAACTACGTATGTCATTGTTGATATATGGACCGAAGTGATGAGCTCATGTCTCACGATGATGACTAACGACGTCTGATTGGTGGTAATCAATGATGATTGGTGGTGATCGATGGTGATGGTCGATAGTGGCTGATGGCGATCAACGGGTTTTGATGACAGCCGGCTGCGGTCGATGGCGATCAACAGTGGTTAACGACGGTCGGGATAGTGTTGGACTTCAGCTCCTTCTCAGAGATCCCAGTTCTCTCTGAAGCTTTAAGTCCCTTTCTCATGTGAGGGGTGGGGCTCTATTTATAGTGTTTTGGGTGTCATTAATGTATGTATATGAATCATTTTGATTAGACGGTTCGGAAAGCTTCCTCCGATCAAACAACGTTTAATGGACATTTGAGTGTCTTAATATTGTCAGAATTGTGCAATCTTAGGCTCGTTAGATTTTTCTTGTCGAGACGTTCGATTTGACTTTAAACTTGTCAGATTCGACAACCGCTTGACCTTCCGAATGTGTCTGACAATATTTCAAGAATGATTTGATTATTTGAATTGGGCTTGATTTGACTCGAATTGGAATGATTTTGATATCATTAGGTCCGCCTCATCGAGCCGGTCAGTTTGACTATAAGTTTGTTGAAATCGGAGCTCTGGATGAGTTTTTATCAATGTTTGAATATCCCTTGCTCAAAATATTATCTTAAGATCATTGTCATGCCTCGAGATTTGTGTTGGATAACGAAGATTTGTTGGTGGAGCATCAATTTGTTTAACTCATATTCAAATCATTTCATTCTTAGAGTGGTTTGGATATTAAAAATTATATTACCGTATAAGATTTAATTAATTTTGATAAAAAATGATAAATCGAGATGAGCACGAGTAAGCTCGAATAAATTGATCAATATGGAGCTGAATAGAAACAAATTTCTTTTGATTCGAACACAAGCTTTTTTTGAACACGAGCTGATACAAATGAGCAGATCACGAATAGAGCATCAGCTCACTCAAGCTCGACTCGTTTACACTCCTGAGGTTTGTAGCAGACGATGATACACCGTTGCTAAAATATTTTTCTTTTTTTTTTGTTTCATTTACACGATATTTAAAATTTGAAAAATTTGCATGTAATGAAACTATTACTTCAATCTAAATTTAAAGTTATCATGAAAATATGGAAGATTTTGACCCATATTTTTTTGTTTTATCAATTTTAAATCATTTAAACATAACATTTATAAGTGCATGAACTTGATAGTTTAAAAAATGAATATGTGGAATGCCTAAATATAGAAAGTAGCATAGATGGATTGTGTAGCCCATTTAAACTTTAGAGTACTTTGGTAAATTGAATGCAACTAGGAGGGGTTTAGAGGAAATGAGTAGTTGAAGGAGTTGGGGCACCAATGCAGCTCAATATGTATTACACCTGCTAAATTAAAAAAGAAGAGTGTACATATAATATGTGTCCGCACGAAACTCATAGGAATGCAATGACCACAAGGGATGAGGCGTGACAAGTTGGGCCCACCAGGAGCAATCCAAGGGTCCACCTTTTGACTGCCCGACTCATGCTAATTGGGTGACAGTCAATCCTTAACCAATTTAGTAGGATATGCCATTCGAACTGGACAAACGACGACGGTCAGTTGGAAAATGCCCGGGGCCCACATTATTAACAATCAACCGAATTATATATTGGGACGGATGCCTTTTCATGTTTTCGGCTCTACTAATATCAACCACCCAAAACAACCCTCGATTGTCCATATTTAACTAGGGATGCAATTGTAATTTCACAATCTCTATATTTATATAAATAGGGAGCTCATTTCTTGCAAAAAGTTTACGCAATTTTACTATTCATTACTTGCTTTCTTTACTTTTTTTCCCTTTTCTTTTACTCTATATGCTTTGGGTGTTTCTCCCTGACGGTTTCAGATTTAACACATACAGACCACTCAATTCCCATGCATTCACATACATAACACGATCTTATTTTTTTACATTTATACCATCAGAATCTTTCATATAACATAAAAGATATTATTATTTTAATTTCTTAAAATTGAAATTCATAGGTAAAGCAACATATATGTAAGAAAAAAAAAGTTTAGGCGCTAGATATGTAAAAGCATATGAATTAAATGTTATGTAAGGTTTCGTTTGAGAAAGTGGTGAAGTTCTGTTCAGTTCCAGTGAAGTCCCGCACTCGAAAAAAATTTTATTTGGTGAAGTTGTGTCTCCCGAATGTCTAGCAAAGTTCTTTTGCCAGAAGAGCCTCCTCTGTTAGACGTCTAACATTACTTTAAAGAAAAATAAGTTGAACAAAGACACTACTTCAAATGAAACATAAATCCTTGAAAAACATTTTAAAGGTAAAAGAGTATTAGGAAGTTATAAAACGATTCCTGCGAGGTGACAATGTCATTTCTTTGGGGAATCTTAAAATGTCCGAGAAAAAAGCTAGGATTATGTTATGAGTTTGTCAGTAATTATGTTTGTCGGAGAAGCTTTGTGTGCTGATAAGGACGCCCTTCTCAAGGCGATGAGTGACATGCTAGGAAGCGTCACAAAGTGAAAGCTAGCGGGTGAGTTATCCGTAGAGGAATTGAGTAAGAAGAAGGTTGTGCATAAATCACGAACTGGTAAGCTTGAGGATTGAGCAAGATCCCTGGGTCTTCTTGTGAGTTTGTTACCGGAGGGGACCTTTGAGCAACCAATAGGTCATTTGGGCGATGATCTTGTCAGGCATCCAACTAAGGTGGACTTCTCTGTCGGGGTAAAGGGACATTTCCTCGAGGTGGTCAGGGCAAGGCGATGACCCGGCGAAAACACCATCTCATCTGTTGAAGGGTTGCTTTTCTTATGTGGACTGGGGAGGATGTTAAACCTTTTACTACGTCTGATTAGAATCGAGACTTGGGTAGGTGGCTGTATATTGTCTTGAATGCTAGTACTTCTTCTGTTGATACAATTACAGAAATTATGATGATCAATTTTGTATCTATAGATATCGACATTTATTATGAGGACAATGTAGTTTTTATGGAACAGGTCATTGCGGGTGATGTTGATATTGCAAAATAATGTGCTGCGAATTATTTTGTCGGATAATAGACGTAGAGTTACGCGCGAAAGCCAATTCACATGGATCGTGTGTTTTTTTAAAACTTTTTTACCATTATTTTATTCTAAAAAATACATTTTAATCTCTAAAATTATATAGAAAAAGCGTGTAACGTGTGGCCCTACCCCGACCAGTTCCGCCTCGTCCAGAAAAAGTAAATATAACAACTACAGAGATCGAGACTTTTGGTGTTTCAGTTCATTCGACGTTTCATATTCCGAGATTGACATGAAGCTCTCTAGGGTTTGATCTATAGTTTTCTGTTCTATATTTTCTACCCTACAGATTCCTTTATTGTACAAAGGTTAATATTTGTTATTTTGTTTATTTTCTTGTTTAGTTTCTTTATTTTGGCTTGTCGGTATTTCCTCATTCTAAAGCTCCACATGTCTACTTGTCTCCAAGCTTAACGATGAAGAAGAGACNAGTATTAGGAAGTTATAAAACGATTTCTGTGTGGTTACAATGTCATTTCTTTGGGGAATCTTAAAATGTCCGGGAAACACACTAAAGATATAGAACGCCTTAACAGGGGGAGATGAGGAAAGGTATAATAAAGAGTATTAAAGAGTATATGATACTTTATTTATGATATGAACCCCCTATTTATAGGAATAGGCCTCAGTCCTACAAAATAGATCAGTCCCCTCATCATCAGCCTTTAAAGGGGACTTTTTATCAATTACAAAGATACTTGAAAATAATAAAACTATCGAACTAATTCGGTTGGTAATAAGTTTGTCGACCGCTCACACAGCTTTGACTTCATTGGTACTTATCAATCAGTCTAAGAGCTGATTGTCGTCCTATGGGAAACTCTCTGACGTGTTTCTCTGATCGCTCGATTCAAATGTCTTATTTGCTAGGATCTGGTCCGTCTAGTTGGCATTACCTTCTTTCTAAACTGTCAGTTTGCTTTGAGATTTGTGTTGACATAGCTTTTGTATATATATTTAGTTCATTGATTCTTGTGCTCCTTGAAGCTTCATAGTGCATAAGAATAAGGAAATCTTTTCTAACATGTAAGAAATAATTAAATGACATTATTGCACGATAATATACTCTTGGATTTTCGTTCCCAGAACACAATAAATAAGCCATGGGATAAGAAAAGTGTAGGCCCTTCCCTTTTTCCTCTAGCTCTCTAGATCTTCCCTCTTCTTTGTCAGTAATTATGTTTGTCGGAGAAGCTTTGTCTGCTGACAAGGACGCCCTTCTCAAGGCGATGAGTGACATGCAGACAAAAGCTAGGAAGCCCGTCACAAAGTGAAAGCAAGCGGGTGAGTTATCCATAGAGGAATTGAGTAAGAAGAAGGTTGTGCATAAATCATGAACTGGTAAGCTTGAGTATTGAGCAAGATCCTTGGGTCTTCTTGTGAGTTTGTTACCGGAGGGGACCTTTGAGCACCCAATAGGTCGTTCGGGCGATGATCTTGTCGGGCATCCAACTAAGGTAGACTTTTCTGTCGGGGTAAAGGGACATTTCTTCGAGGTGGTCAGGGCAAGGCGATGACCTGGCGAAAACACCATCTCATCTGTCGAAGGGTTGCTTTTCTTATGTGGACTGGGGAGGATGTTAAACATTTTACTACGTCTGATTAGAATCAAGTCTTGGGTAGGTGGCTTTATATTATCTTGAACGTTAGTACTTCTTCTGTTGATACAATTATAGAAATTATGACAATCAATTTTGTATCTATAGATATTGACATTTATTCTGAGGACAATGTAGTTATTATGGAACAGGTCATTGCGGGTGATGTTGATATTGCAAAATAATGTGCTGCGAAACAGGAAAAATTACTTTGTCGGATAATAGACGTAGAGTTACGCGCGAAAGCCAATTCACATGGATCATGTGTTTTTTAAAACTTTTTTACCATTATTTTATTCTAAAAAATACATTTTAATCTCTAAAATTATATAGAAAAAGCGTGTAACGTGTGGCCCTACCCCGACCAGTCCCATCTCGTCTAGAAAAAGTAAATATAACAACTACAGAGATAGAGACTTTTGGTGTTTCGGTTCATTCGACGTTTCATATTCTGAGATTGACATGAAGCTCTCTAGGGTTTGATCTATAGTTTTCTGTTCTATATTTTCTACCCTACAGATTCCTTTATTGTACAAGGTTAATATTTGTTATTTTGTTTATTTTCTTGTTTAGTTTCTTTATTTTTGCTTGTCGGTATTTCCTCATTCTAAAGCTCCACATGTCTACTTGTCTCCAAGCTTAACGATGAAGAAGAGACTGAGAATCTCGTAGAAATTTGAATACAAAATATGATAAGTGCATGTAATCTAATAGTTGTTTTTTTTGTAAGTAAATCAAATAATATGCTTGCAAATGTGAGATAATCTGTTTTTTTTTTATGATTTTTTTGTTTCCTAACTGAATAATTTTTTTTATATCTTCTGGTGCATGCTCTTAACAAACAACAATGTTGTATTAGTTATGTTGCTTTACCTTAGTTATAATGTTCTAATCTTCTACTTCATGGGTGAGCCAATGGATTGACATTCAATCTGTGACACACTTCATCAATTGACATGCAAGGCATATCAACAGTTGTTCATGAGAAGACAACCCGATTTTCTTGGAGGGTCCAAATCAGTAGCTCTCTCTGTCATGCATCAAAAACTTTACTTATCAAAAAATATTTACCTAGCTCTCCCTCGACAGTTGGGATCTTGAGGGTGGCCTCGTTGGTCTCTGGTCCACCTTTCTTTGAGTTCTAGATGTCCTGAGGATCGTGCTTCATGTTGCTTATTGCTCGTAGTAAATTGCTTCTCATTTTCCCCCCGACTTACTTGTAGCCCGATCACCTCTAGTGCTTCCTTTTGCCTGAGAAACTGTACAATGGTCCGGTTAGTGTGATCATTCAGTCAGCAGTAAGACGTAGTTTATCAAAAATCTATTTTAGAAGCTCATTTACTAAGCTCTCTTTATCGATGAGAATGTTACCTACTTTATAATTATTAATTATCATTATTATCACAATAACATCATTGTAGGGATTTCCCTTCGACAAGATACTCATCGATGATGTAGATAGATGGGTGGCTCTTCAGTTTTGGAGCGAAGGTCATAGTTCATAGTTCCACTATTTGTTGCCTCTTCCAGCTCATTCTTTTGGGCAGTTAGCTTCCTCCAAATATGGCAGACACATATCCTACAATGTGAATGACGTTTGTACGGGTAGGTTTGTCGGTCGTTCTTACTATGGAAGCTTTGCCCTGCCTCTGGGCCAGACCACAGAGGTGAAAAATTATTTTAGCTTCCCCTCTTTTATCAACGTTTCAATCAGACTCCAGAGGTGTCTGCATTACTTTGTGTTGTGCTTGTGATCTATGTGGTATTTGTAGTATTTCCTGCTGTCTTGGAAAAAGGTTATGGTTCTCATCGGTGGTGCCATCCTAAAAAATAATTATCTTGAATGATGTCCACTATTTATGTCATGGACACCCTTAATGGGTTGCTTGGGGGCTCCATGGTAGTATTGGGGTTGTTCGTGGTAATGGGACAATCAGAGGTGCTAGGCCTTCATCTACCTCCTCTGATCCTCGTGATGATTGGCATAGTTATTGCATAGATGATTTTCATAGCGTGGGAATGATTTGTCATATACTTTGCTTGGTTAGCCTTCTGCTGTCTTGCGACAGCCTCTTTTGGTGCCTATGTTTGGCGGGCNTATGATTTTTTTGTTTCCTAACTGAATAATTTTTTTTTTTATGTCTTCTGGTGCATGCTCTTAACAAACAACAATGTTGTATTAGTTATGTTGTTTTACCTTAGTTATAATGTTCTAATCTTCTACTTCATGGGTGACCCAATGGATTGACATTCAATCTGTGACATACTTCATCAATTGACATGCAAGGCATATCAACAGTTGTTCATGCGAAGACAACCCGATTTTCTTGGAGGGTCCAAATCAGTAGCTCTCTCTGTCATGCATCAAAAACTTTACTTATCAAAAAATATTTACCTAGCTCTCCCTCGACAGTTGGGATCTTGAGGGTGGCCTCGTTGGTCTCTGGTCCACCTTTCTTTGAGTTCTAGATGTCCTGAGGATCGTGCTTCATGTTGCTTATTGCTCGTAGTAAATTGCTTCTCATTTTCCCCCCGACTTACTCGTAGCCCGATCACCTTTAGTGCTTCCTTTTGCCTGAGAAACTGTACAATGGTCCGGCTAGTGTGATCATTCAGTCAACAGTAAGACGTAGTTTATCAAAAATCTATTTTAGAAGCTCATTTACTAAGCTCTCTTTATCGATGAGAATGTTACCTACTTTATAATTATTAATTATCATTATTATCACAATAACATCATTGTAGGGATTTCCCTTCGACAAGATACTCATCGATGATGTAGATAGATGGGTGGCTCTTCAGTTTTGGAGCGAAGGTCATAGTTCATAGTTCCACTATTTGTTGCCTCTTCCAGCTCATCCTTCTGGGCAGTTAGCTTCCTCCAAATATGGCAGACACATATCCTGCAATGTGAATGACGTTTGTACGGGTAGGTTTGTCGGTCGTTCTCACTATGGAAGCTTTGCCCTGCCTCTGGGCCAGACCACAGAGGTGAAAAATTATTTTAGCTTCCCCTCTTTTATCAACGTTTCAATCAGACTCCAGAGGTGTCTGCATTACTTTGTGTTGTGCTTGTGATCTATGTGGTATTTGTAGTATTTCCTGCTGTCTTGGAAAAAGGTTATGGTTCTCATCGGTGGTGCCATCCTAAAAAATAATTAACTTGAATGATGTCCACTATTTATGTCATGGACACCCTTAATGGGGTTGCTTGGGGGCTCCATGGTAGTATTGGGGTTGTTCGTGATAATGGGACAATCAGAGGTGCTAGGCCTTCATCTACCTCCTCTGATCCTCGTGACGATTGGCATAGTTATTGCATAGATGATTTTCATAGCATGGGAATGATCTGTCATATACTTTGCTTGGTTAGCCTTCTGCTGTCTTGCGACAGCCTCTTTTGGTGCCTATGTTTGGCGGGCTCTGGGGCATTCTCATAGGCAACAACATACTTATTGGCCATCTCTAACAGTTCGGCCAAGCTCCATGGCTTTGCGAGGTCGAGTTTGAAACAAAATTTCTCTGACCTCACTCTCTTTGTTAGCACGACCTGGGCCATGTCAGGCTTCAAGTCATCAAGTCCAATGTTTCCCTCTGTAACCGTGTAATAAATAATTTCAAGCTCTCATCAGCTTCTTGTTTCAGTTGCCATAAAGATCAGACGTTCTTTTTGGGTCTCAAAGCGCTGAAAACTAAGAAAAGACATCTTAAATTATGAAAAAAAGTGATCACCCTTGCTGGTATCTCCTCAAACCATTTTAGTGCTGACAATCTCAACGTGGTGAAGAATAACTTACATTTGAGAGCATCATATATTTTTAGAAGACATATGTAAGATTCAAACGATGCGAAGTGGTTGTTGAGGTCTGATCACCTTTTGTATGGCTCTAGGGTAGGCATATTAAACTTCTCCAAGGGTTTAGCTCCTGATGCTTTTAGCGATAAGGCATTTTTTTGCTGTCGTTATGCCTCGGTTCGCACTGATTGATTCCTTTCCTCGGGGGCTAATCCGTTGCTATCCTGATATAACCTATCATCAGGTTTCTCTTGTAGGTGGATTGTTCTTCTCTCGTTATTTGTTGGTGGTTCCCCTTGAAAGGGGTTGAGTGACCCTTGTTAGGCTTGTTTTTCTCTTGGGACCGGTGCCGCTGCCAGGGCAGCGATCTCTCTGAGTATCTTTGTGAACTGTTTTGACATCTGGTTGGTGATTTGGGTCCTTAAGTATTGCAAGTCTTGTTGGATGAATTCTTCCATGAACTCCCTAGCACATGTTACTTCTACCACATTCCTCTGACTGGATTCTCCCTGTTTTTGTTGTTCAGCTCCTCTTTTTATTGACGACATATTTTCACGCTCACTGCTTCTTAAAGGATGTTAATTCCAAAAGTGTTTGGAAAACACACCCAAGATATAAAACATCTTAGCAGGGGTGGTGAAAAAAAGGTATAATAGAGAGCAATAAAGAGTGTCTGATGATTTTATTCATGATATGAACCTCTTATTTGTAGGAATATATCTTAATCCTACAAAATTATAGATCAGCTATTTAAATAGAGTTTTTTTGTAATTACAAAGATACATGAATACAATAGAACTAGCTAATTGATTCGGTCGATAAGAAGTTTGTCGACCGCACGCCCCGCTTTGAGAGCCAATCATCATCCTGTGGGAACTCTCGGGCACATTCTTCTGGTCGTTCAATCCAAATGGCTTCTTCGCTAGCTTCATGTCCGTCCGATCGGCAGTACCTTAAGAACTATCCGTTCTCTTTGATATTTGTGCCGAACTATTTTCTTTTGTACACCATCCTATTTTTCAAGTGTAAAAAAAACATTGGGAAAGAAAATATTAATCACATAAACAACTATTTCGCAAATAATGAGGAACCAAGTCGATCGTATCTATACAAAAGGACTCTTCCCAGAAGTCTCCCGCTCGTTCCCCGAGTTCCAATTTCTTCCTCAACCAAGCAACTACCTCACAGACCCTCCATGTGCTCGACGAAATGCCTCACATACTTAACTCCATCCCCATAACCTTTTCTTCCCATTCCCCCCCCCCAATCCCCTTTCTCCAAAACCATGCCACAATTCCCTTCATAATGGGAGACTCAGCAGACATCCAAGCCTCTCCTCCCATCTCCTCCATCCCTTCCCCATCCTCCTCCTCCTCCTCCTCCTTCGAGTTCTCCATCGCCCGATCACCCTCCTCCAAGCAACCCCCGGCGCAGCTCTGCCCCGCCGACGAGCTCTTCTACAGGGGACAACTCCTTCCCCTGCATCTCTCCCCACGCCTCTCCTTAGTACGCACCCTCCTCCTTTCCTCCTCCTCCTCCGCTTCATGCTCGGACGCTACCAGCATCACCACATCCCGCGACTCCAACGGCAGCTCCTCCTCCGCCGACTCCCTCGGCCTCCTCCACCACCCCGATCCCGATTCCTCCCGTCCAAGCTCTGCAACCGAAGAAGACTGCTCATCCGCTAAGCGCCGCTTCTTCCCCTCTTTCTTCCTCAACCGCGGCAACAAGAAAAATCCCACCTTTACTTCAAATCGCAACTCCTCCTCTTCTTCTTCAAAGAAATCCGCCACCACCCACTCATCTTCACCCAAAGAAATGATAAGAAAGTACTTGGAGAAAGTGAAGCCGCTGATCGAAAAGCTCTCGTCTCTGCAACACAGGACTGGGCCGCAACAGAAAAAGAAATCCTTTTCACTTCGTCGCGCCGGCGGCCGAACCGAGATCTTGTCTTCCTCTCACACGTGCTCACGCTCCTTGGCCGAAAATTACCTGCGAAGTCCATATCGCCGGAAGAGCGCGGCGAGCTGCCCGTCGTCCATGAGGTCTTCGCCGAGCCATTCTCGCCTTCTGAGCTCTGATCTGATGTCGGCGCAGATGTCATCTTCTTCGTCAATGGAGGAACTACAGAGCGCAATTCAAGCCGCCATTGCCCATTGCAAGAGCACCATGGCCAAGCAGAAGAAGAGCATGACTGCAGCCAGCAGCTTCGAAGATGATATCTGTGTATTCTGAAAAGAGTGAATTTTTATCCCTAGATTTCAACATCATTCATGTTATGTTTTTTTTTTTTTTTAACAAAGTGTTTTGAATGTCATATTGATGTTGAATTTTTATTTATGTGGGCAAAATGCAAATTATTATTCTCCTTTAAAAGAAATTATTACGTTCGGAGTTCGGACGTAAATCAGAGTTCATTTTTCTCTACTTCTTTCCTTCCAGTGGAATGCAACTATTGTTTGGACGCAGCTTGTGTCCATAGTCCAGACATAATATTTTTTTCTATTATCCATGCAAATTCTTGATCAAATGTGCGGTCATCACATAAAATATTTGCGTACATAAGACATACGCAGCACTACGTACGTCCAGGGGCTATTCAGGGGGTACAGGGGGGTTATATCAGGGTTATACCCCTCTGTAACCCCTTGTAACCTCTTTGTAAACTACCTGTAACCTACAAATGAGCTCTGTGCTTCTGTAGTTTCATGGGTACAAATAAGTTACACGGAGATTATAGGCGAGTTACACTTACGTTACAGGGGTTATAACCCGGATATAACGTACGCAGCGCTGCGTACGTCTTATGTACGCAAATATTTTCCGGTCGTCACACGCTATATTTGCTCCTATTAAATTAATGAAATTTGAGTGCAAAAGCTGTTCTAGTTTTTCAATAAAATTTTTTTTTTATATATTTAAAAGAAAAAAATCTCGCTGATGTAAATTAGATCCGTTGAATCGGAAACATTTAAACCTTTTCGATCCTTTCAATTGAAAAATTTAAAAAAAATCTGCAGCAGTTAGTTAAGATAATTATAAATTAGTTTCTTCAATGAAAAAATATATTATATATTCTGAACAATATTTATCATGTCGATGTGCTCGACGGTGTAATTTTCTCAAGTAATTTGCCGAACCACGTAGAAATAGACAATTTGCCGAACCACGTGAACCTGCGCCATTTCCTGATATAATTTTTCTTGATCTGTTTTTAACTTTATTGTCGTCATTTTTCACAACATTAAAAATATAAATTTATCATCTTTCAATGAAAAAATATATTATATATTCTAAACAACCTTTCTCACGTGCCTTTAGAGATAGAGAGAGAGGGGAAGAGAGAAAAAAAAAGAGTTTTTCTCGTAAAAGCCGAGGCGCTCCATGATATAATTTCCTCAAGTAAATAAATTCTCTGCAATTCCATGGACGAACCACGTAAACCTTGTGTCGCCCTTTCCTGGTGTAATTTTTCTTGATTTGTTTTTCGTTTTATTGTCGTCGTTTTTCACAACATTAAAAAGATAAATTTATCATCTTTCAATGAAAAAAATATATTATATATTCTAAACAACCTTTCTCACGTGCCTTTAGAGAGAGAGAGAGAGAGGGGAAGAGAAAAAAAAAAGAGTTTTTCTCTTAAAAGCCGAGGCGCTCCATGGTATAATTTCCTCAAGTAAATAAATTCTCTGCAACTCCATGAACGTAGACAATTTGCCGAACCACTTAAACCTTGTGTCGCCCTTTCCTGGTGTAATTTTTCTTGATCTGTTTTTCGTTTTATTGTCGTCGTTTTTCACAACATTAAAAAGATAAATTTATCATCTTTCAATGAAAAAATNCCCCTAGATTTCAACATCATTCATGCTATGTTTTTTTTAAAAAAAAGTGTTTTGAATGTCATATTGATGTTGAATTTTTATTTATGTTGCCAAAATGCAAATTACTATTCTCCTTTAAAAGAAAATATTAAGTTCATAGTTCGGACGTAAATCAGAGTTCTGGTTTACTTATGTTGTCATATCACAACTCCTCTTCGTTATTCAGGGGGTACAGGGGGGTTATATCGAAGTTATACCATTTGTAACCCTCATGTAATCTCTTTCTAAACTAACTGTAACCTACAAATGAGTTTCGCGCTTCTGTAGTTTCATGAGTACAAATAAGTTACACGGAGGTTACAGGGGGTATAACCCGGATTTAACCTCCCGTACCCTCTGAATAACCCCTAACGTACGCAGCGCTGCGTACATCTTATGTACGCAAATATTTTCCAGTCGTCACACGCCATATTTGCTCCTATTAAATTAAAAAAAATTAATTAATAAAATTTGAGTGCAAAAGCTGTTCTACTTTTTCTATAAAGAATTTTTTTATATATATTTAAAAGAAAAAAATCTCGCTGATGTAAATTAGATCCTTTGAATCGGAAACATTTAAACCTTTTTCGATCCTTTCAATTGAAAAATTAAAAAAATATCTGCAGCAGTTAGTTAAGATAATTATAAATTAGTTTCCTCAATGAAAAATATATTATATATTCTAAACAACCTTTCTCGCGTCAATGCGCTCGACGGTGTAATTTTCTCAAGTAATAAAATCCTCTGCAACTTCGTGGACGTAGACAATTTGCCGAACAACGTAAACCTTGTGTCACCCTTTCCTGGTGTAATTTTTCTTGATATGTTTTTTATTTTATTGTCGTCGTTTTTCACAACATTAAAAATATAAATTTATCATCTTTCAATGAAAAAATATATTATATATCCTAAACAACCTTTCTCCAGTGCCTTTAGAGAGAGAGAGGAGAAGAGAGAAGAGAGAAGAGAGAAGAGAGAGAGAGGAGAAGAGAGTTTTTCTTGTAAAAATCGAGGTGCTCCACGCTGTAATTTCCTAAACTAAACAAATTCTCTGCAACTCCATGGACATTGACAATTTGTCGAACCACGTAAACTTTGTGTCGCCCTTTTCTGGTGTAATTTTTCTTGATCTGTTTTTCGCTTTATTATCGTCATTTTTCACAACATTAAAAATATAAATTTATCATCTTTTAATGAAAAACTATATTATATATTCTAAACAACATTTCTAAGTCATATATATATACACCTGAGATATTTTCTTCTCGTAAAATGGGTCGCATCAATCTAATATGTCCGGAGTTCAGACGGGTTGCATCAATCTAAAACGTTCGAAATCCGAACATAGGCTACGTCTGGACAACGGCTGCGATTCACCCGAAGAAAAAAAAACGATTTCCAGTAGATCACAATCGTTGTTTGCATGCAGCTTTCTGATTGGTCAAAACATAAATATTTTTGATTTACTGATCAGTATTAAATTGTTAAAAAATGTTTTTAAGAAAATTTAATTTCATATATTAATGAAGAAAATTAGTTTCAAGATAATATTAATATACAATAATTATTACGATGAATTTAAAAAAAAAAATATTTACAAGCATACCACTAAATTGCTATTTATTGCCATATATAACACCTAAATTTTAATTTGACATTAATATTATCTTATTTATACATGAAAAATTATATTTAAACATTTTGAAAATTAAAATGGTTATATTTTTTATGTAAATAAAAATTTTGGGTGGTATAAATGTAATAAATGAAATTTAGAGGTTCACTAAGTAAATACATTGAAATTTAATGACTTGTATGCAAAAATCACCTGATTGCCTTTTAGAGGGTTAACCTCAGCCATTGGAAAGTGAATGTTTGGTATTCAAGAGAGTTTAGATTGGTGATTGGTGATCATTTTTTTATATTTATTTATTTATTTATTTTATTGGATGGTTTTGTCATGTTGACCGTCAATCGTCTGATGATCCGATCAAGAGAGTAGATGTTTTAGAATAGACTTATGTTAAGAAAGGCAGAGGTAGTTCTCAAAAGATTTTGATATATTGTGTAATAAATAATCTTAATTTATTAGAATTATATGAAAATATGATTAAAATTTGTTGTTGTTGTTGTATTTTTAAAAAATATATTTATTTAGTATTGATGCGTGCTAGAAAATTCAAGGCGGTTGAGTAACGGATTGTCGTCTTAGCGTTGTACGAAAGTTCAGCACACACACAGAACTAGCGGTGATGATGATTACAAAAATTTATTGTCCCACAGATGGGGAATGAAAGCTATATTTTTCAGATTACAACGTCAGCTGTCGGCGTTTGGTTGGTGGTGATCGATGACGGTTGGCGGAGGCCGACGACGGTCGGCGGTAGTTGACGGCGGTCGGCGTTGGTTGGCGATGGAGGTTGGCAGTGGTCGTCGGCGGTCAGCGGTGGTTGACGAGAATGCTGAATTGCAACTTCTTCTCAAGTTCTCAGGCTCTCTCTAGACTCCTCCCCCCTCGTGAAAGGGATGGGGCTCTATTTATAGTGTTCTGAGTGCAATTAATACAGTAATATGAATCATTTTGAACGGACGATTCAGAGAGCTTCCCTCGATCATATAATGTTTGATGGACATTTGAGTGTCTTAACAATGTCAAAATTGAGCAATCTTGGGCTTGTTGGATTCGTCTTGTTAAGACGCTCAATTCGACTATAAACTCGTTAGATTTGACATTCGTTTGACCTTTCAAATGCCTCAAGAAATACTCCAAGAATTGTTTAATGATTTGATCTGAGCTTGATCTGACTCAGATTAGACTAGTTCTTATATCATTGGGCCCATCTCATCGAGCCGATCACTTTGACTATAGGTTTACTGAAATTAGAACTCTAGATGATTCTTAATTGAAGTTTGAATATTTTTTGCTCAAGATATTGTCTCGAGATCTGTGTTACGCTTCGAGATTCGTGTTGGATGATAAAAATTTGTTCGTGGCGTTTCAAGTATTTTTTTCACATATTTTTTTTTAAAATATACTTCTTTTTAAACTACACAAAATATAATTTTAAAAATTTATGTATTTTAAAAATAGTTAACAAGTCATAATTGTCTTCGAACGTCATAATTATTTCTTTCCGACTCCGTTGTTGGAAAGAAATATTCCTTCTGGACGTTCTTATGTCTGATTTGCCAACTATCATACACTACGTTGCCCACTGATGAGGTGTATGACGACGTGACGTACGGTGATTGACAATCCAGCGTGCAGTATCTAGATGGAATATTTCACCACTAGCTACCCCTCACCTAAATAAATAAATAATATTTTTCATCCGGGCTATGGATCCATAATGGTAGGGATTATTGCGTGCGGACACCGCATGCATTTCTGCATGCGGTGTTCGATCTTGGCCGTAGATCACGGTGATCTACGGTCAGGATTATTTCCGTTTTTTAAAAAAAAATAAAAAAATTTAGATGGGGCCCACCGAAATACATCTGGACCGTAAATCAGGTGATTTACGGTCCAGATCGGTGTCCGCACGCAAGCTGCGTGCGGACACAAATCCGTACGGAATAATTTTTCCTGGAATACGTTAGACTCTTCGGATTAGAGATNTTAAAAATCATAATTTGTAATTTTCATAACAAAATGTTAAATTATGCATTATGCTTGTCAACCTTCCAAAGATAGTCTACATTTTAAAACTTGTGTATGGGAAGAGCATTTGAAATTTATAGTAGGGGGAAATTGAAATTTTAATCCATTTATAAGAAAATATCAAAGCACACCAATTTTTATTTAAATAAAACTTTTAAGTTTTATAAATATCACCCGTTAGATTTTATAAATAATAATATTTAGAAAAAATATTGCATACATATATCGCATGTAGAGATGCACGCGGTGTCTGATCCTGACGGTCATGATACAATCAAAATTTTTTTAAGTGGGGCCCACCTAAATACATCTTGACCGTAGATCACCGTGATCTACGGTCAGAATCGGACACCACATACATCTCTATATGTCGTGTATGTATGCAATAATTTTTCGAATATTTGAGGGCCCAATGTATGTAATTATCCCCATTGTTCAAAAAGGCATTGGATCCCCTTCCTCACCATAGATCTAAGACATAACTAACACTGTATTATGCTTTGATTATTTGCTGGTGTCCAATGTGTCATGTGATTTTCGTCTTCTTATAACCTCCGGGCAACTGTAGGTGCCTGCAGCCTGCTTTCAGTTGGAAAATAAATTAAGTCTTAAACATGGTTATAATGTCATTTAGTGCCTCTGACAGCTGCTTAATTATAATATAATTATCCCTAATTTAATTTTTAAATTTTATTTTATGAATTCAGATTGAATCTAGCAGTTCCCCACATGGAGTGCAATTTGTTATTTTCATTTAACAAAAAATTGTCGCGACAGTCAATTAGGTCTCCTTTTTCAAGGAGACGTTCTGGCGAACCCGAGGGGTTCCCAGATACGTCATCTCAACGATCTACCTTGGGCTCTACCCCAAGGTTCGCTCGAGCTGGCTCGTATATAAGATCAACAAGGGGGTTAACTCCCTCTGAAAATCAAACCCGTGTTCTACCCAATGTGGGCAGGGATATAAAACGACGTGGTGGAAGGAACTTGCCTGACCCACTGGGAATTCAACGTACTCGGGCAATCAACCATTGTCCTTAAACAAGGCAAGAATCGAGGGGAGTATGTATTTCATCAAACAAAATGAATTACATATTGTTATGTATTTACTTTCATGGGGCAAATTTGCATGCATACCGCGCAATTGATATTTATTTACATATATACCGCCTAAACTTTCATAGTTTCATGCATATCATTCACATTTTTTTTATATCACATTAATAATGCCATATTTACTTACTTTTTTGAAAGTGAAATAAATATTTTCATGCAAATGTTTATGACACCAAAGTATTGTAAATGTAAATATGAAATTTTATATATTAGTTAGGTAAATACATGAGAATTGTGTGGTATGTATGCGAAAGTGGTGATCTTATATATAT
>JXCR01027043.1:45580-64276 GCA_002079205.1 Phalaenopsis hybrid cultivar
CCACTCAACTATCACGATCAGATTGTTATCATCTATTTATAATCATTATACTCCTATCGCAAGTCCACTACCATGAGATCATCGTTGATTGATTAAGGTCAGCTAACCCAATTTCGCAACTATAATTTTCTAATTTCTATCATCCAACTTTGATAATTAGACCACTACCACCTAACAAAAAATCACAAAATAACCATCATTTGACTATGATCATCCAATCATCATCACTTGATAACTTTATTTCATGTTATCTCTTGTAAGGACAATGTATGATGTCGATGCTCCTCATCATATCTAAGGTATATGCACACCATTGATGCATACTTTTTGTATGTAAGTTTGATGAATGCTTCTTGTTTTTTGTTCTTTTTTATTCTAATTTAATTTAGAGTTCTCAACTTTTCTAGTGTTATTGTATAATTCTCCTTTTCAGATCGCCTCCTTTCTTATCAAGAGAAGGAAAAAAATAACACAGCTTAGATAAGCAAATAAAAGGAATGTGGTGAATTTGTACAGGATAGTCTTCGTGAGATAGATTGAGAGAGGAGGTCCAAAAAAAAAAAAAGACCAAATTGCCCGAATGATTATCCATGAAAAATACTAATATTAATACCCCACATATATAACTAGAGAACCACAACTTGATATTTTTCCTATCGGGTTAAGAATAATAGCAACCCTCAAAGAAATGTTCCTTTGGTTAAATACATTTAAAGGGATACCTAAAAAATCTCTTGAATAAATGTGTCTTACTTACATTCTGATATTTGATAAAATGGGGTATTATGAAATGAGGGTCATCACTTCAGTAAGGAAATCTCAATGAATGCAAATCAAATCAGACCATACAACAGAGGTTGAGTCACCGTATCTTAATGGGAAAATCTTATCAATAAATAGAGACCTATAAAGTTACATTACTAAATTTATCAAAAAAATAGAATGGACCCAAAGGGAGTATGTCAAAAGTATAGGTGAGGACTTATAGAGATTGATAGGTGTATTTTAATCAAGATTTCATGGATCCATAATCAAGACTTATTGAATCCTAAATCCACTTAGTTGTGAAGTTACTTGATCCCACACTAAAAAAAAAAATTTTAAGTAATTCATGCACTATTTCATTCAAAAAGACTTTATAAACTCAAACTCAAAAGGTGAGCCATCTTAGAATCACACGACTCTATCTAGATAGAAAAGACAAAAATATGACTTATTTTTGTCAAAGATTGATAAGATGCTTATGGAATGATGAGAAATAAATAATGTTGATTATAAGGGTCAAAATTATTCTATATGGGCTTACAATCATAACTTGGTCAACATCCTCTCCAAACAACCTAAATGTTCAAGACAAACCACTTAAGTTCATATAAATCACGTGTCTAGTTTGATAGGAGAAGCAAGTATACTTCTCAAGGACATGATATGATGATTTCAATATATACCTTTAGTGTGAAGGCCTTATTATGATGACTTGGTTTATGACTATGTAATGCTAGTCATTTAAAATTTGATCATGGGTCATTGCATGAATATAAAATTTTGACCATGGGTCATTGCAAGTCTATAAATTTTAGGATTAAATATTTCAAGTTATTGAAAATTTATAAAAAAAATTACCTTATGAGCCTCCTCAATCGTATATGTAACTTTAGACAATCCACAAATAGCAAAGAAAGCAAAAAAATATATCACTCATTCACAATAAAATAAACACACCAAATAAAATAATAAGAAGAGGTTGAGTGTCACGGGGGTTAGCAAAATATCCATAAAAAACAAAAAGAAGACGATTAAGTGTTTCATGTATACAACTCCATCACAAGTCTATACAAAAATAAACAATTTAGAATTGAGATACGAAACATAAAAAATCAACTTTTAATCCTCTTCTATGCTTGGTTCCAACCCCCAACTCCAAGAAACACTTGCTCTAAAATTACATAAGATAAATAAAAAATTATTGTTGAATATATTACCTACAAAATAAAGTTAGTTAGCAGTTATATAAATTTTAACTTTTGGAGAAAATGAAGTGAATTGATTCATGCCCTTTAATTCTTTGTGTTTCAATCACTTCAGTGAGTCAATTATCATTATCATTAACCATTTACCCTTTGATTTGACTTAAATCCTAATTTGGAGTTCAAAATTCCATAATTACCATTTTACCTCTAGTGTTCTTTACTTCATAATTACTTAAATTTAACTCCAAAGACTTTGAAACTTTGTTGTTACTCTGCTCATAGGTTAATTTACACATCAGAAAAGAATTTCATATTTTTTTTATTTTTATTTAAAATTTAATAATTATTTTATTCCAAAAATAAGAATTCTTAAAGCTAATTAATTCAGTTAACCAAAACATCTTTTTTTAAAGAAAATTTTAGGGCAGATGACCAATTGGAATAAATTTTGTAAATTTTTTAATTGTATTTTAATTTTTATTATTTTTAATTGATTTTAAAGGATAAATAAATAGAAAATATATTTTATTCTAAAAAATCATTTTTATATTTTTCATAAGGCTCTCGGACTTTAGAGAACCCAGAGAAATTAATTTTATATTTTTATGACTTTTATTTATTATTTTTATAATTTTTTAATCAACAATAAAGAAAAATAAATTTAAATACTAAAAATAACTTCCTACAACTTTAAAAACTTGTAAAAATACTTTTAAGTTGTTTTCTATAGTTAGGGAGTATTTGTGATATTTTAAAGAATATTTATATATTTTATAGTTTTTTATTTTTAAATTAAAAAATTACTCGAAAATGAGAATTTTTTTTACTTCAATTTTATTTTTTCTAGGTCTTCCTAGTTTTAAGGAATCACCCAAATCAATTTTATATAAATATTTTAAGCAAAAATTCTTCTTTACTTAGAAAATACATTTTTATATTAAGAATAACTTTTTTTACTTTCAAATTTTTATAGGGTCTTTACAAAATCATTTTCCTTACTTTGGGATATTTAGGTAATTTTTTTATTTATTTTGTATTTTTCTTTTTTTTAATAAATTTTATGGGTACTAAATGGGAAAATGTGTTTTAAACCTTTTAAATTTGATTTTTATTTTTCATAAGACCCTCTGACCACAGTGAACCTACCAAACTTGATTTATGTATTTTTCTGAATTTTATTTTATTTTTTATAATTTTTTATAATTAAAATAATACTAAAAGTCTTATGAAATTAGGGCTTTTGATCATACGAGTGTTTTATGACTTTGGAAAAATCAGATAACACTCCTAAGCACATGAAGAGTGAGCCCTCCAAATTTCATATTATTTTGATTAATATTTAATTAGTTATGATTTAAACAAGTTTTAATGTATTTAATTAATTTAAAAATAAATATATGGCAACCATTTTTGATTTTTTGTTCATAGTTTCTCCTTTGTTCACTGAGTATATGAGATTTTTATTTTATTTTTTTTGTATTTTTTACACCAAGATATGTATTTTAAAAGTTTCCAGATTAATTTAAATAGAAAATGTCATATTTTTCTACTTATCGAGTCGGCGCCATGTTAAATTTCGAATCTGTCGAAGACCATGCATCACACTGCAATTGGTTGCACTTTACACCTCAACTGCCTCATCAGCCCGCGATCCGCATCCCATTTCCCTGTCTGACTCCATCTCTGTCATTCGTTCAATACACACAGAAACAGACATCTTCCGTTCATCTTCCTCGGTCGTTCGCACCCGAGAGCCGTACAACTTCTAACCCTAGGATCTCGCTCTAAGTGAGATGAATTTGTCTATATGATTAACTACGTATCAAATACACATTTCTTTCACAAAGGTCCAAACCGAGGCAAATATTAGGGATTTCGGGTTATAAATTTGCCCAAGAGGTGAGGCCTCAATTGGTTTGGTTGGAGATGATTGCCCTGACCTCGCGAACCTCCTTGAAGAGTCACTTGGAGCTGTGATGGGGTCTAGGTATGACATAGACTAAGGGGTGGATTGGGCTTGGTCTTGGACTAGGTTGGAGAGCTCGGTAATGGGGGATTTTGATTAGGGAAGTGGGTTTAGGCTATGGGGAAGCTTATGGAAGGGTTAATTGAGTTTTGAGAAGTTTGGTGAAGTGGCGAAAAAAACCCTGGATTTGAGCTTGGAAATTAGGGTTATGTGGTCGTTTTGAAGGCTTGAAAATGGTGGGGATGAGCTTCGTGCAAGTGCTAGAAGGGTTTGGAGACAATTGGGAAAAGTTTTCCCTAGGTTAGTGCACTTCTCCTTGTTTGGTCGTGGGGTGGTGGTGGCTTTATAGGCCCAACCATGGTGGCCAAGTGAGCAAGCTGAAGTGTACAATATGTTACTGAGGTGAAGGGCTGATAAGTGCAAGAATCCAATTGGAATGAACCACAGGTGGCTCCGCTCGAGTATAATATTTTCCAGCGACTAGGGCGGCCAGCCAAGCCAAGGGTGGCGGCTAGGTGGCTGAGAGAGGTCAGGGGTAAAGAATTGTGGAAGCAATTGGGTTGTGTTGAGTGGTTAAGGGTGGATCAAAGAGGAATGGGGTTTAGGCCTCTTTTGGGTTTGACTTAGGTATAGCCCTTAGAAATGGCTTGGTCCACCTCCCCATGGTTGCTAGTGTGGCCTTGTTGGTGTTTGGGTTCAGTCCAAGAAGTCACATCCAATAGGTTAGGGTTTGAATTTAGGCTTGGTATGAAGTCTGGGAAGGTGAGGTAAAGCTTGGGGGGCTTGAAAGTATGTCCTCCTTTTGACACTTAGAGCATGGTGGAATTTCCATGGCTCATGTGGCTCACAAATGGCTTGGAGAAGACTCCATGGCTTGCATGTAACTTAACCAACTTTCATGAGGGATTTAGGACTTTTTGGGGTGTTTTATGAAGGACTGTCATGAGTCCAAATATAGATGAAATTAATCATGCATGTTATGGTGTATGGTTTAATTCAATTGAATGGATGATGAAATGATTTTGTCATGTGGGCTCTTGGATTTTGACTTTTGGGAAAAGGTATGGTGGGCTTTTAAAAATGGGATTTTAAAATTGGTATAGTGTGATTAAAATTAGGCTTCGGTAATTTTGAATTTACAATTTAATTTTAGTAAAATTGTATTTTAAATTTGATGAAATTGGATTAAGGATATGTTTAGTGAAAATTGGGGGTAAATTGGGAATTTTGGTGAATTTTGGGCTTTTTTGGTATTTTGGTAAAAGTCAGAGTATTTTGGGCAATTTTGGTAATGTTGGGGTAGTTTGGTAATTTGAGAAGGTTTAAAATGATTTTTGGTAACAGTTTGAGTATTTGGACAAATTTATGTATTTTGAAGATTTGGGGGTATTCTGGCCATTTCACAAATTTTTGGTAGATTTAGGGTCTGTTTGGGGCAGCTGCAGCTTATTGAATAATCTGCTAATAAACTGATTAAAAATAATCTGCTGATAAGCTAGATGCGGTAGCTATTACAAATTTTTATTTTTTTGGAAAAGCCAAACCACAGCCAGAAAGCTGCCACCGCACCTAGACAGGTGCTGTGTGAAAATGTCGTTTTCAGCATTTTGAAAACGCATAAGTTGCCAAAATGCAGTTTACCTAAACAACTCAAGTGCGTTTTCAAAATGCCACCGCACCAAATAAGTTGTCCCAAACTGACCCTTAGGGTTGATTGAATGGATATGAGCTTGCAAGTCATGTACAACCTCCCTAAAGCCGTATGGTCCTATGAGAACTCATTTTGGAGCCTCCATATGTTGGTCTTAGTCATCCTAATCAAGGGTTAGGGACTTATGACCACCCACATGAGTCTTCAAAAAAGCCTAAGGAGTAGTCATGGACTCCAAGGGGAAGATTGGCCAATTTAGGTAAGATAAATGGTTTTGGGTGTGTTAGGGAATTTGAGTAAATTAAATGTGTCTAAGATCAAGCTACCTATGACTATCCTAAGGCTAATTGATCCTATAGGAACTCACTCTTGCACCTTCACATGTTGATCTTAGCCATCTCAAGTGACAAATGAGGGCTTGTGCCCACCCATGCTGGACTCCACAAGAAGAGTCAAGAAGTGTTTGGAATTTCTATGAGGGTAGGTCTAACCCCCAATTACACAGTAATTTAGCTTTCAAAAATTGATAAAAAACTTGACCCAATTTATATTTAGCGACTAGTGTGCAAAATCGATATGTTATGAAATTTAGAAAATAGTTTACACACTATGGTTACTACGCAAGTATACATATCGTTTCAAGTAATATATGGTTTTCTTTTAAGACCCTAGTATTAATCCCACAGAGAAGCGAGGTAAGAATTCCCTTAGACTAATTCTAGTCTACTACTATTAGGTCTTAATTTGGAATTTTTGAAAAGTTTGGTTTTCCTAAATTTACTGATTTACTATAAAATCAAAGTTAATTAAATCAAATAAAAACCTAATCTAAGGAGATTGGTTAAAATTTGGAAAGTTTTTAGATATATGAAATCCCTTTCTCCTTGCGATGAGATTATAATCAGTGTAGGAATTAAATGTTAAAAGGTTTAAATGTAGTTTGAGATAAATAGGAGCATACATGCTTCTTTACCCTTTTTCGAGTGCAAAAAAATATTGACTAATCTAAAGTAAGTTTCAACTTGTGTGGTAGTGCTGGGTAGATTCTAGCTTGCCACTTCTAGATTACCTATTGGGCCCTCTCTATAGGACCTACCAGGGACCCTTAGTTCCAACTTTAGACCAAATTGGAAAAGGATCTAGCCCGTCACCCTACCCTAAAAACACAATTCTACGTTCATCAAGACTCATCTCCCTATCTATTTTCACTCTCCTTAGGTTGTGGTTCCCCTACTTGTAAGGTTTGTGTGGTTCTCACTAGTTGGGTGAAATCATATCCCCTGGGTCTTTATGTTTCACAACATATTTTAACATTACAAGTAATCAGTTTGCAAAGTAAATTAAGAACCGATAAAATACCATCACAATGTTGGAATAAAATAAATCTTCAAACTATTCTAATCCCACATATGACTAGTTTTCATCACAAGGAAAAAGAGCAAGGAAAACTACTCACTAAGCATGGAGAAAACACAATAGAAAACTTCATTTAAACCAAATCAAATTCACTAGAAAATTGTTTGCAACAATTATAAAATATTGAAGAACACAATCCTTAATTTTTTCCTTATAAAAAAAAATGAAAATCCCTCCAACGAAGTCTTCTACTGACCCACGCAATGCTTATACGATTCCTTACTGATATCTCTCAAAATCCCTCATCAATCTCTCCAGAAAAAGTAGAAATCTAAGTTTCCTACTCCTATCTATGACCTCTAGGCGTTCTTGGAGTTTCTAAGAGTTTGAAATGTCAAAAGGTGCCTTCCCAAGTGTTAAATGGTGCTTAAAATCTTCAAAAATTGAGCAATAACTGTCTGAAACGGTTACTGGCGCTATGACGCTAGAATCGGCGCTACGACACCTGTTGCCCGACGTGACTGGCGCTATGGAGCCAGTTTGGGCACTATTCTAGTTCATAAGTTGGGGCGGCTCCAATTTGCTCTATTTCTCTCCGTTTTGCCCCGTCCAACTCCAATATTGATCCAACAAATTTGTCAGATTAGAATTTTCTTTCTTGCTCGATTTTGCTCTAAATTGCACCGTCTTTGCTCCATTTTCTCTAAAAATCCATTTCTTGTACCTGGAACAAAAAACATGCAAAATATATTCCATTAAAGTGCAGTATCATTAAAAATAAACATGAAATGTATATAGAAAAATAAGTAATTTTTAGGCATGTCAGTAGGTTCCAACACTATTCCTCTAGGATAGTCAACAGAAAAATCATATGACTAGATCCTAGGCTCTAAATAAGAGAATTAAACCTCATGAAAAATGAGGTCAATAGTATCTTGACTAGATAACAATGAGATGCTCTTATTAAGAACAAACTAAATAAGCATGTTAGTTCCATTGATTAAAACATTACCAAATAGTTGAAGAGATATGTATCTGGACAATATATAATACCGAACTAGATAATCAAGGTGGGTTAGTTGATGGAAAAGGCTAGATTAGTTATCTCAACCATCATGTTTATCTGGCCTATCATTCGAAAAGACAGAAGAAGGAATCTAATCAGGTGGTTATAAACTCAAAATATCATGATTTAAACAATATCATACTAGATAATTGAGGTGATCTAGTCGATGAGGAAAAGTTGGATTAGCACAAGCAATCTCAATTAGCGAAGATACTTTTGTATGAAGAAATGACTAAAAAGGGGATATAATTTTCATCGAGTAAAGCATCAAACAAGTGACCAAGTGGAGAAGTAGCTCGAGGTTGCATGGGTAAAATATCCTTTAGATGCACAAGGCAATCTAGCAACATAAGATGCTTCTTCTGAAAGGTATCAGCTTTAATTGATCAAAGTGATCCCACTTGAAGAATAAGCATCGTAACATAGTCAGGTATTGAGGTACATCAACTGAACATGGGTCATTAAAAAAAACAATATAACGTATTTTCAATAAGGTAATAAGAATTAACTGAGTGGATCAAAATATCGATGGGGTTGGATAAGCAAGATGATCCAACTATAAGGGTGCTTTCATAAGCACTACCAAAATGACTATCACTGAGGACTCCTCCAAAACTAGCCAAAGTAACTCTCTTCGGGGAGGCATCATATATCTCAACAAGACAAGGATCAGTTATGCAACTGATAAGACATGTCTTTCAAAAAGGTGAACAAAATCAACTGAGTCAATTGAAAATATCATAAAGGCTTGATAAACTAAGTGGTCTAGCCATAGGGTGCTTTCACAAGCACTAGCAAAGTAACGCTCGCTGGGGATTCCTTGAGAACTAGCAAGATAGCTCTTACTAAGTAAGTATCGGGTATCCCGATAAGACACGGATCAACTAGGTGAGAAAGATGCTCTAATTAATACGACATGACTTATGACAAGGCAACAAAATTTAGCCAAATCAACAAAAATATTAAAGTAGTTAGATACACAGGATGCTCTAACAATGGAAGGACGCTCCCATGAGAAAATGCAAGGCAACTCTTGATGGGGAAAGCAACATGAAGTAATCGAGTATAAAGGTATTCTGATTAGACATGAATCACAAGTAAGAAAAATGCTAGAGTAGATGCAAACTGTCATTTTGACAGAGCAATAAAGATGTTGGATAGCTAAGATGGTCCACCTCGTATAAGACATCACTATCAAAGATTTAACCAAGATGACTCCTGGTGAGAATGCCTAGCCTTTAATCCAAACTTAAATATATCTTTCAAAGTATATCAATCACATTCATAAGTGGGGAAGAGAATCTATCACGTTCATTTATGATGAGTGGGACACTAATGATTTGGCCAACACAAAACGCATAACCAAAGAGATATGGCTTCTCTCACCTTAATTATTGGTTGCACCTGGTATATGACTCCTTAAAGAAATTACACCTTTCCTGGATAACAACCAACAAATTAGGTTAAGAGAAGCATATCACTTCTCTTATACATGGCAAGTATCAATCAAAATTGACTTTAGTCAATTGAGATACCGAGAAGGTTTGCTAAGTAAGATGCACTAACCATAAAACGCCTAAACACATACATATATCTTAAAAGGGGATCTAACTCGCACATTTATGATGAGTGAGACTAGCATATCTACTACATTCATTTATATTGAGTGAGATCTTATTGTGTCAGACCCAACATGAGGCATAATTTAACCAAAAGAGTCTTAAGGCATCTTTTTCTTTTATCATCGGCTGCCCATGGACAGGACACTCGAAGAAATTAAAACTCGCTTGAATGATAACCAATAAGATATTTTCGTCAAAAACTTAGCCGAATAAGCAAACTAGTTCTACTGATTAATGCATTGTCAAGTAGCCAAGTAGAAATGTATCTTGCCTCGACATGGATCTGGTAAATAGAACAAGATGGTCTACCCAATACAACATGTCATAAAGAGGTGATTGACATTTCTCTAGTCAATAAAAAATATCAAAGAAGGCAAACACATAAAGTAGTCTAACCACAAAACATTTTATTTTATGTCTCAAAGGGTATCTATCACATTCATTTATGATGAGTGGAATATTATTGGTCTCGCACTAGTGAAGTGTCGGCACTATTTTTTTTTTTTNTGACCGATGTCAAAGAGTAGGTAATATTCCAAAAAGAAAAGAAATACTTCTAAATTTTAATTTGGAAATTGAAATTTTTGATGTATGGGGATTGAATTTTTTGGGACCATTTATACCTTCATTTGAAAATGTGTATATATCGATTACAGCGGATTATGTTTGTAAATGGATAAAAGCAATCAATTTACCTCAATGTGATGATCATAGTGTTTCAAAATTTTTAATAAGAAATATTGTTACAAGATATGGAATGCTGAGAGTACTCATAACCGATGGAAGATTTTATTTTAGAAATGCAACAATTGCAAGATTGGTGGGAAAATATAATATAATGCACAAATTTTCAACTGCTTACCATCCCCAAATTAGTGGCTTGGCAGAAGTATCTAATCGTGACATTACAAGAATTTTTAAAAAAAGTTTGAATCATAATAAAATGGATTAGTCTACTAAATTAGTACTGCTTTATGGCCATATGATACAACTTATAAGACACCTAAAAGAATGTCCTTGTATAGATTAATTTTCGGGAAGACTTCTCATTTACCAGTAGAATTGGAGCATAAAGCTTATTGGGCTAATAATGAATTCAATTTCAATGTAAAAGATATTGCTGAGAAAAGATATTTGCAATTGAATGAGCTTGAAGAATCTAAAAATGAATCGTACGATAATGCTCAAATTTAAAAGGAAAGAATGAAAGAATGACATGATCAAAAGATATTGAAAAAGGAATTTCATCGTAGACAGGAAATTATATTGTACAATACAAGATTAAATTTATTTCCTTAAAAACTGAAATCTAAGTGGAAAGGGTAATTCTGAATTGTTAAAGTTTATCTCTATGGAGCTGTTAATATTGAATATCCCAAGATGGGAAGGATATTTAAAGTGAATGGGCACATATTTAAATAATATTTTGATGGTCAAAGAACGCTTTTTAAAGAGACTGTAATGTTGGGTCACCTAGAATAAAGATCGCTAATGTCGGACTGACGACATTAAACCAAGCGCTTAGAGGGAGACAACCCTTATTTATTGTTGTTTATTTTGTTTTTATTTTCTTATTTAAAATATTTTATGTATATTCATGTATTTGTGCTTCTATAGATTCTGTGTATTTAAGAAACTTGAAATTGAGAAAATATTTTAAAACATCTTTATTTACCTAATTGTATGGAAGAATTGATAATTTATTAGATCAAAATTGAAATGACGAAGCTTGTTTGAACTGGGGCATGATGCGCCAGATTTGCGTAAGAGGTGCCACATTCTAGAGAGCTGGAGCATGAAGATTTTAGCCTCCGAGCACGAGTGGGACAAGTCCAGGCGAAAGCTCGAGCTCCAAAATGCTAAAGAGTTTTTGGAAACCTTCAAGTCATCCAAAAACGCCTAATTTAATGATGGGAAACATACAGGTATGAACATCCACTTCCAAATATTGTTCTCACCATTGCATGTAAATCTGGCATTACATTTTGATATTAATGGTGACGACAAAAAAGACTTAAAACATTTAAAATGGCGGTTGTTCGTGGTTTTTGATAGGTTCTTCTCCTTATAACTCCGAAAAACTAATTTTAAAGTCAATTTTTTGGGGGAAAATGAGGGAAGAGTCACTAGCTTTCAATTCCAATGGTGTCCCACTCTAAAAATTCCACTAGATTTAGAATTTTCAACAAGAGAAAGTTCATCAGTTTCGATACGCAGAAGTTACATGATTGTGTTCTTGTGAATCAAGGATTCAATGCACCAAATACTCGTGTGGAAGAAATTATTGCGCAGAGATGTTGGAAAGTGCTTTACTACACTACTGCCCCCGTAGTTGTCCCTGTGGTGAAAGAGTTGTATGCAATTCTTCATAGAATTAACCAAGGAATTGTCTATGTTTGAGGTAGGTTTGTGCAATTCACTCCTTCAAAAAAAAACAAGATGTTTATGATTGAGAATGTGCCTATTTGCTACTACGTGAATTTTACCCCTAAGAGATATAACATGAATGAACTCTACCAATACCTTATGGATGAAGATGCAAATTGGGAGGCCAGTGATGACGGAAAGATAAGTTTCTCTTCATCATTTTTAAACCTTGCTTCTAAGACGTTGCATTTCTTTTTTACATCAAAATTACTTCCCACTATGAAAATTAGTAAGGTAACTAAGGAAACTGCTATTCAAAACTAATGTATTCAAACTGAAAAACCTGTTGATATTGGAGCAATAATTATGAAATTGGTTTTGGGTTTGACTGTCAATGGATCTACAACTGGATTGGGGCATCCGTCCACTATTTTCCTGCAATGCAATCAATTGCAAGTACTTTATGAGAGTTGGGAGAAAGTGATTCTTCCTTGGAAGTCGATGGGTCTAGAATCCTACTGTAACTGTATTAGAATGGGAGATACAAATGATATGAATAAAATGGAGGATCAAGCATCCCACAATTTATCACCTATTCAGCCTTACTTCAATTTGAATGTACTTTTGAAAAGGATTAAGAAGATAGAAAAAGTGATACAGAACCTTATGCATGCAATTGGTAATGTTTCAAAAATGTTGGATCATCTGGACTGGAGACTGAAGGAAAATTTTGAACATATCGGTTGTATTGAAGATGGTTTGGTTTGTATGTTCAAGAAACATGCTTGGATTGGGAAAGAGTCAGCTGATGAATTTCCTTATTGACCCTTCTACAAGTTGTACATACACTACTAATTTATGGGAGATACTCAAGAGGATGAGAGCAAAGAAGATGCTTGAACTTAATCTAAACACAGAAGATTTTGTTAAGTATTATTTGTTTGTGTTACTGTGTTATGTTGGATTGCATTTACTTTTATTGTTAAATTTTTTTATGTTTGTGTTTAGCATTTCAAAGTTTAGATTTCAGTACTAGGATGTTTGTTTTGCTATGGACACTGAAGTAGTTGTTTGTTGGCTTGAAAATGTTAGTTAGTAATAATACGGATTATATATATTAAAGTGAGTTTGGTGTTGTTTGTGAATGTTTGGTGATAAAGTAATGTTTAAATTAAGATTATAATTGTTCATTTGGGTGAATTAGAAGAGGACGTAAAGCGGTTACACAGCATATTTCCACAGAAAATGAAATCTGGAAAAATTAAGGGGTTGGTGCTAGATATGACAAATTGGTGCATTAAGCACCAATTTATAGAGAGTGAGAGCATGATGCACTAGATTTGGCGCCAGTGAGCCAAAGTCTCAAAATGCCAAATTGCTTAAAAAGTATGAAACCACCTAGTGAAACACCATTTTTATTGCTTGGGTAGTCTCCTACCTCTAAACTGTTACCTAGGGCTTCACATTGTGTGTGTTAGAGAAGACTACAAAGACCAAAGATCTTAGATTTCATCTTCTCTTGGTAAGAGCTTCACTTTAACCTAGAATTTTTTTATTTTCACCATGGATTTTTTCTACTTAATGGAAGATCCAAAATTTGAGATTCTTAATGAAAAAGCTTGAATAAAACTCATGGTGAAAAGTTTCTTACCAAAAAATCTTACTTGAGGAGCTAGATTTTTTTATTTTGTAATTTATTTGGATTTTATTTTGATTTTCATAGAAATTTCAGTGGCTTCATGATTAAAGAGAGGAAAGTCGACAGCTGATTTTGACGCAAGGAGATTTATCAATTTCAAAGCCCAACATTGTCATAACACTAAAATGTAATTGAAAAAGTTTATCCAAGAATGGGCATTTGTTAAGCCAATTGGTGAGATCAGGAGGTTGATCATCGCCAGAAATGAGGAAGGGCTTTTGCTACTTCACTACAATAGCGATTGTACTAATGATTCAAGAGTTTTATGCCAACTTAAGGTTTACCACTGATGATCACATCATTGTGAGAGGTAAGGAAGTTAAATTTTCAATAGAAAGGGTCAATGATTTTCGACACTATTTTTGGTGTGGGGTTTGCCCGTAAGAAGCTGTTGGTCATCGAAATTGAAATCCCGTTGCCCGCTTCGGAAGGACATTTTAAAAATTTTAATTTTGAAAAAGATGGAAATTGAAATCTCGTTGCCCGCTTCGGAAGGACGTTAAAAATTTAATTTTGCAAAATATGGAGTCAAACTGACCCCATAATTTTCATAGTTTAGATGAAAGAGCGCTTATGAAAAAGATGAACAATTGACCCCATAATTTTCATAGTTTAGATGAAAGAGCGTTTTACCTCAAATCCTGTATGTATTCCGAAGGATGAACACAAGAATTGAGGGTGAGGCTCGATCAAATAAACTAGAGAAAGTTATGACATCCGNGTTTCCAAAATTTTGATAATTATGGTAATTATATTTTTTTTTATCCTATAATTTGACAAAGTNGGAAAAAAAAATTACTTTGGTACATAGAACTCAACCTGCAAGGGTGCTTTGATCTGAAAACATCAACAAAAGGGCNTTACTTTGGTACATAGAACTCAACCTGCAAGGGTGCTTTGATCTGAAAACATCAACAAAAGGGCCACCGCATTCTTTTAGCATGGACCTTAACCATGTCCTGAACCTATAACATGTTAAAAATGCACTATAAATTTTACACGAAAGGCACAATACGAATAAATTCAAAAAGAAAATAAACCCAGCTAAAATAATTAGAATTATTCCAAATAATTCTAAGCCATCCCGACAAAAATTTAGAGAAATAGATCGTGCATTTTAGGATATAGATATAGAAAACATATTAAATGCGAAATTCAAGAGCTCTATATTTACTGCAATTCAGACTAGTCGTACACAATGCCTTTCGTGATGCGGGCGCCGTTATGCTGAACCGGACTGTGGCATGCAATGGACCGCTTTGGGGGGAAGGAGGTCGGCTGGGCCTCCCGGTTCACCAAAATTCCGCCCTTCCTTTGCTATTCATGTATCATTGTTTGTCTTGGGGTTTAGTTTTTCCTATTCTATTCTACCGAGAGCTTCAGTGTCTCCTGCTTCCTCCGAGGGTTGTATCCTGCAGTGAGAAGATGTTTGGGTTGTAACTCATCCTCCGTGGTATGTATCTTCCTCCGCCGGCCCCCCACCCCCCACAACACACACACCCACTCACTTCACCCCTAAACCTCTACTCCTCCGGCAGCCTAGGATGCCAACCACCTATCCCTCTCCCTGACTTCACCACCGCACCCTATCCCCTGGCCCAGGTTTTTCCCTCATTGGCAGGCCAATTGACACCCTTGTGCTTCTTCCTGCAGCCAAATCCCCACCGATTACCTATAGCAACCACTTGCCACCCCACACTGCTCTGATATCACTCTTGTGGGGATTGTTGTGCCTATCGTTATTGTTATTTCCTTATTTCAGTTGCTTTTTATAATCCCCTCTTTAAATTTCAACAATAATATTATTATTTCGTTTATTCGTGTTGTTGTGCGGTCTGGTGGCCTGTGTAACAATGATAATATTATTTGCTTGCAGTTGTTTGGGTTAACTACGGTATCAGTTAGACTATGACATATACACCAAGCATCTATGCCTTACCTGGGTTTATGGTACCCAATGGAGACTTTAAAGCTTAAATTAGCATTTAAAAGTACACGTGGGGGGGTTGGGGGGCCTATCCAGTTAACTTTGACATGCTTCTAAAAAGTTTTTAGATCTTGAAATTGGGCTTGTTTAAGCATCTGCTTCTCTTGGATAAGAAATCCAAGAAACTGAAAATTGGAAAAAAAAGTTGAATAAATCATACTAACATGGAGGCCGCATATTTAGAAAAAGAAACTGGAATAAGTCTTCCATCTAGAAATATGTTGGTCTACAACTATGATAGACATGGATGACAACTTTTATCTACGTAGCCTTCCACATTTTAGTATATTAGATATTACCAAATCAATATAAGGTTAAAATNAAAACTGAAAAAAGGAAAAAAAGTAGAATAAATCATACTAACATAGAGGTGTTGACCTCATTTTTAGTGAGGTCTTAGTCTCCTACTCTTAGGACCTAGGATCTAGCTTTAGGAGTTCTTATTGACAATCATAGCGAACTAGCAATGGAGCCCACCTCCCGTAGAACTTCAAACTGCTTCTTAACTCATTTTTGTGAAGAACTCGCATGAGTGGTTCCAAGCACTCAACTTCTAGTTCCAAGGGCTAAGGACCAACATGTAGAGGGCCCAAAAATAAGTTCCTATAAGATCAAACGGCCTTAGGTGAACCTATTTGTGACTCGAATACTCACGAACGCCGCAATTCACACACTCACTGCACCACACACGACTTTGACTTGATTTGACTTGCCAACCGGTGAGTTTGTCTGGACGACCCCGGATGACGAAACAGACCGCATCGACGCGTCTAGGACGTCGACTTTAGCTAGAAAGGACACCTGCATTGTTATGGTTTCGCAAGCGAGCGACTAGCACGGACATCGATGCACATTTTTTTAATTAGCGAGGCGCGGGCCCGGACTATACCCAGGTTCAACTCATATTTGATTTGGGTTGGACTCGGGCTGAACAAGGGTTAAACGATTTTGAATTTTAAATTTTTGAATTTCAAATTCGTCATTTAATTTTATGTTAATTGAGAGTTAAAACTTTCCATTTGAACCTAACTACCTGAATGGAAGTCTTTTAATTCCCCGCCAAGGTAATGGCTCCTTTGATTAATTCGGCCCGCTCCTATAGGAACATCGGCTTCTTCTTCGGGGGGGACACGATTCGACTTCCTCTTCCTCCTCACGCTCGATCCCGTGCCCCTCCTTCACAGACCGAGACCCTCGTCTCTCAGTCTCGACTCCCACTCCTGCTCGCCTTCTTCCCCTCTCTGCCTCACGCATCGAAGCCTCGTCTACTTCCTCCTCTTACTCGACCGAAGGCCCCCCAATCGCTCGCTCCTCACTCTCGCTCACCCTCATCGGTTTCCTGCTCGCTCGACGACACCTTTCCATCCCGATCTCGCTCGCCTCCTCACCTCGGCACAGCGACCCCCGCTCGCCTCTTCTTCTCTTCGATCGAACACCTCCTTCACCCCTTCGAAACGCCGAACAGCCATTCGGCTCTTCCCTCACGCACTGAAATATCATCCTTCAGTTTGATTCCGTTTTTGTACCGAAAGCCTTCGTCTCATCTCCCCAGCCCCGCTCGCCTCCTCTATATCGAAACTTCTGCCTGCCTCATCCTTCTGCTTCGCCTCCTCCTCGAGGCACCGAGACCGCTCGATGCCCTAGCCTCCTCATCTCACGCTCCTCTCGTCCGAAATGCTAGCCGAACATATCCCTTTCCCTTGTGGCTTCTTCGTCGTAGGTGCTTCCTCGTCGTCGAACTGCTCCCCGGCTCCCGCCAGCAAGTTTACATAAAGGAAATCTGGAACTGTGAAGTTAATTCAAATTTGGAAGAAGAAAGTGAGAAGCTAAGCGGAGAATTTTATATTTCAAGCTTTTCATCGATACAGAATCAATATATTCTCAGGTTATTTGTTTCATACTAAGTAAACTTTGTTTATCATCTTTAAACAGAATAAATCTGAATTAGCTATAGTTATCTTGAAATTAAGAAAGATTTACATACATGCCACTTAACTTTTATGTGTTTACATATCTAGCACCTAAACTTTAACTCTTACACACATACCAGACNTGAAGTGGTTGTTGAGGTCTGATCGCCTTTTGTATGGCTCTAGGGTAGGCATATTTAAACTTCTCCAAGGGTTCAGCTTCTGATGCTTTTAGCGAGAAGGCATTTTTTCGTTGTCGTTATGCCTCGGTTCGCTATGATCGATTCCTTTCCTCGGGGGCTAATCCGTTGCTACCTGATATAACCTGTCATCAGGTTTCTCTTGTAGATGGATTGTTCTTCTCTCGTTATTTGTTGGTGGTTCCCCTTGAAAGGGGTTGAGTGACCCTTGTTAGGCTTGTTTTTCTCTTGGGACCGGTGTCCCTGCCAGGGCAGCGATCTCTCTGAGTATCTTTGTGAACTGTTTTGCATCTGGTTGGTGATTTGGGTCCTTAAGTATTGCAAGTCTTGCTGGACGAATTCTTCCATGAACTCCCTAGCACATGTTACTTCTACCACATTCCTCTGACTAGATTCTCTCTGTTTTTGCTGTTCAGCTCATCTTTTTATTGACGACATATTTAACGCTCAGTGCTTCTTAAAGGATGTTAATTCCTAAAGTATTTGGAAAACACACCCAAGATATAAAACATCTTAGCAGGGGTGGTGAAAAAAAGGTATAATAGAGAGCAATAAAGAGCGTGTGATGCTTTTATTCATGATATGAACCTCCTATTTGTAGGAATATATCTTAATCCTACAAAATTATAGATCAGCTATTTAAATAGAGTTTTTTTGTAATTACAAAGATACATGAATACAATAGAACTAGCTAATTGATTCGGTCGATAAGAAGTTTGTCGACCGCACGCCCCGCTTTGAGAGCCAATCATCATCCTGTGGGAACTCTCGGGCACATTCTTCTAGTCGTTCAATCCAAATGGCTTCTTCGCTAGCTTCATGTCCGTCCGATCGGCAGTACCTTAAGAACTATCCGTTCTCTTTGATATTTGTGCCGAACTATTTTCTTTTGTACACCATCC
>JXCR01027043.1:64318-74666 GCA_002079205.1 Phalaenopsis hybrid cultivar
GGAGGGGAATTCATCAGCCTCCTTCTAAATTTTTCTTTGTTTTCGTTCACATATGGAAGGTATTCAAGATCTTATATCGGATTGTGTGGTATCACAAACAATAAGTATTGATAGATACCAATGACATATCAATAATTTGCATTTCATCTAACATCGACAGTCATAACGCGTTAGTAAACCGTTGGAAGATAAAAGCCGACAATAAATCCATCACTTTTCCAATTACAGAGAAATAATTTATCGACGCGTAATAAACCATCGCTAATCCGTTTGAAATATATTAACCAATAGTTTTATAGTATTAACTAACAGAATCTGGCTATCAAAAATAGGCTTAATTTCTGTAGTGATCACCACCACTCAACTATCACGATCAGATTGTTATCATCTATTTATAATCATTATACTCCTATCGCAAGTCCACTACCATGAGATCATCGTTGATTGATTAAGGTCAGCTAACCCAATTTCGCAACTATAATTTTCTAATTTCTATCATCCAACTTTGATAATTAGACCACTACCACCTAACAAAAAATCACAAAATAACCATCATTTGACTATGATCATCCAATCATCATCACTTGATAACTTTATTTCATGTTATCTCTTGTAAGGACAATGTATGATGTCGATGCTCCTCATCATATCTAAGGTATATGCACACCATTGATGCATACTTTTTGTATGTAAGTTTGATGAATGCTTCTTGTTTTTTGTTCTTTTTTATTCTAATTTAATTTAGAGTTCTCAACTTTTCTAGTGTTATTGTATAATTCTCCTTTTCAGATCGCCTCCTTTCTTATCAAGAGAAGGAAAAAAATAACACAGCTTAGATAAGCAAATAAAAGGAATGTGGTGAATTTGTACAGGATAGTCTTCGTGAGATAGATTGAGAGAGGAGGTCCAAAAAAAAAAAAAGACCAAATTGCCCGAATGATTATCCATGAAAAATACTAATATTAATACCCCACATATATAACTAGAGAACCACAACTTGATATTTTTCCTATCGGGTTAAGAATAATAGCAACCCTCAAAGAAATGTTCCTTTGGTTAAATACATTTAAAGGGATACCTAAAAAATCTCTTGAATAAATGTGTCTTACTTACATTCTGATATTTGATAAAATGGGGTATTATGAAATGAGGGTCATCACTTCAGTAAGGAAATCTCAATGAATGCAAATCAAATCAGACCATACAACAGAGGTTGAGTCACCGTATCTTAATGGGAAAATCTTATCAATAAATAGAGACCTATAAAGTTACATTACTAAATTTATCAAAAAAATAGAATGGACCCAAAGGGAGTATGTCAAAAGTATAGGTGAGGACTTATAGAGATTGATAGGTGTATTTTAATCAAGATTTCATGGATCCATAATCAAGACTTATTGAATCCTAAATCCACTTAGTTGTGAAGTTACTTGATCCCACACTAAAAAAAAAAATTTTAAGTAATTCATGCACTATTTCATTCAAAAAGACTTTATAAACTCAAACTCAAAAGGTGAGCCATCTTAGAATCACACGACTCTATCTAGATAGAAAAGACAAAAATATGACTTATTTTTGTCAAAGATTGATAAGATGCTTATGGAATGATGAGAAATAAATAATGTTGATTATAAGGGTCAAAATTATTCTATATGGGCTTACAATCATAACTTGGTCAACATCCTCTCCAAACAACCTAAATGTTCAAGACAAACCACTTAAGTTCATATAAATCACGTGTCTAGTTTGATAGGAGAAGCAAGTATACTTCTCAAGGACATGATATGATGATTTCAATATATACCTTTAGTGTGAAGGCCTTATTATGATGACTTGGTTTATGACTATGTAATGCTAGTCATTTAAAATTTGATCATGGGTCATTGCATGAATATAAAATTTTGACCATGGGTCATTGCAAGTCTATAAATTTTAGGATTAAATATTTCAAGTTATTGAAAATTTATAAAAAAAATTACCTTATGAGCCTCCTCAATCGTATATGTAACTTTAGACAATCCACAAATAGCAAAGAAAGCAAAAAAATATATCACTCATTCACAATAAAATAAACACACCAAATAAAATAATAAGAAGAGGTTGAGTGTCACGGGGGTTAGCAAAATATCCATAAAAAACAAAAAGAAGACGATTAAGTGTTTCATGTATACAACTCCATCACAAGTCTATACAAAAATAAACAATTTAGAATTGAGATACGAAACATAAAAAATCAACTTTTAATCCTCTTCTATGCTTGGTTCCAACCCCCAACTCCAAGAAACACTTGCTCTAAAATTACATAAGATAAATAAAAAATTATTGTTGAATATATTACCTACAAAATAAAGTTAGTTAGCAGTTATATAAATTTTAACTTTTGGAGAAAATGAAGTGAATTGATTCATGCCCTTTAATTCTTTGTGTTTCAATCACTTCAGTGAGTCAATTATCATTATCATTAACCATTTACCCTTTGATTTGACTTAAATCCTAATTTGGAGTTCAAAATTCCATAATTACCATTTTACCTCTAGTGTTCTTTACTTCATAATTACTTAAATTTAACTCCAAAGACTTTGAAACTTTGTTGTTACTCTGCTCATAGGTTAATNTAATTTCATATATTAATGAAGAAAATTAGTTTCAGGATGATATTAATATACAATAATTATTACGATGAATTTAAAAAAAATATATTTACAAGCATGCCACTAAATTGCTATTTATTGCCATATATAACACCTAAATTTTAATTTTACATTAATATTATCTTATTTATACATGAAAAATTATATTTTAACATTTTGAAAATTAAAATGGTTATATTTTTTTATGTAAATAAATATTTTGGGTGGTATAAATGTAACAAATAAAATTTAGATGTTCGATAAGTAAATACATTGAAATGTAATGGTTTGTATGCAAAAATCATCTCATTGCCTTTTAATAGCAAATTTGCTTTAGAGGATTAACCTCAGCCATTGGAAGGTGAATATTTGATATATTGTAAAATAAATAATCTTAATTTATTAGAATTATATGGAAATATGATTAAAAGTTGTTGTTGTTGTAGAATTTTTAAAAACATACTTATTTAGTATTTTTTTCACATTAATGCGTGCTAGAAAATTAGCGGAGATTGAGGAACGAACTATCGTCTTAGCGCTGCACGAAAGTTTAGCGCACACACATAGATGAAAAAGAAATAAACGGTGATGACTTCAGAAGTTTTTACGTGGAAAACCTGTAAAGGGGAAAACCGCGGGTCTGGCCCAGTTACAGAAATATGCTATTAAATTGATTATTACAAAAATCTCTTATCCCACTGACGACAAAATGATATCTATATTTTTCATATTACAATATTGATTGATGGTTGGCAGAGGTCGACGACGGTCGACGGTGGTTGACAACGATTGATGGTGGTTGACGAGATAAGTCGGCAGTGGTCTTCGGCGGACGGTGATGGTCGAAGACGGAGGTCAACAGTGGTCGACGACTATCGGCGGTGATGCTCACCGCCGAGTTGCAGCTTCTCCTCAAGGTCTTAGACTCTCTCTCTAGACTTCAGCTTCCCCTTATATGAGGGTGGAGGTTTATTTATAATGTTATGAATGTAATTAATGCATGAATATGAATCATTTTGATCGAACGGTCCGGAGAGCTTCTCTCGATCATACAACATTTAATGAACATTTGAGTGCTTTAATGATGTCAGAATTGAGTGATCTTGGGCTCGTTGATTCATCTTGTCGAGCCGCTCGATTCGAGTATAAACTTGTCATATTCGACAACCTTCCAAATGTGTCCGAAAATCTTCTAAATGTGGTTCAATGACTTGATCTGGGCTTGATTTGACTCGAATTAGACTAGTTTTTATATCATTAGGCCCGTTTCATCGAGACGGTCAGTTTGACTATAAGTTTGCTAAAATCAGAGCTCTGAATGAATTTTTATCAAGATATGAATGTTTCTTATTCAAAATATCATCTCGGGATCCATGTAATGTCTCGAGATTCGTGTCGGATGATGAAAATTTATTAGCATCGTATCACACATATTTTTATTTTTTAAATAAATCAAATTCTTTTTAAACTACACAAAATATAATTTAAAAAAGTTATGTATTTTAAAAATAATTAACACGTCATAATTGCCTTTGACTGTAGCCCGGCTCCGTTGTTGAAAAGAAATATTCCATCCGGACGTTCGTACGTCCGGTTTGCCAACCTTCATACACCACGTTGCCCGCCAATGAGGTGTATGACGACGCGACATACGGTGGTTGACAGTTCGGACCTGCAATGCCTAGATGGAATATTTCACCACTAGCTACCTGTCACGGACAAAAAGTCTCACATCGACTAGGTGTATGACCAAAAAACAGTATTTAAGTCATGGGCTGCCCATCACCCCTAAGAGCTCTTCTGGGAGGTGACAAGTGATATCAGAACAGTTTACTGCCTACCAGGTGTGTGGACTCTCCATGATCTAGTGAGACCCTTGGTTGAGTCGATCTGTGACGAGGGCGTCCTGTGATTGTGTTGAGGAGAATGTCACGGACAAAAAGCCTCACATCTGCTAGGTATAAGACCAAAAAACAGTATTTAAGTATTGGACTGTCCACCACCCATAAGAGCTCTTTTGGTAGGTGACACCGCTCACCTCCATTATTTGTGGTGGAGACATACATTTCTTTTAGTAGGGGCATTAATTGAAATAGATAAACAATATTTTTCATCCGGGCTATGGATCTACAATGGTGGGTACATGAAGATTAAAAATCATAATTTGTAATTTTCCTAACAAAATGCTAAATTATTATCATGCTTGTCAACCTTCCAAAAATAGTCTACATTTTAAAACTTGTGCATGGGAAGAGCATTTGAAATTTATAGTAGGGGGAAATTGAAATTTTAATCCATTTATAAGAAAATATCAAAGCCCACCAACTTTTATTTAAATAAAAGTTTTAAGTTTTATAAATATCACCTGTTAGATTTTATAAATAATAATATTTGGAAAAATTATTGCATACATACACCGCATGCAGAGATGCATGCGGTGTCTGATCCCGACGGTCAGGATGTAATCAAAATTTTTTTGAAAAAAAAAAAATTTGAAAGTGGGGCCCACCGAAATACATCCTGACGGTAGATCACCATGATCTACGGTCAGAATCGGACACCGCATGTATCTCTACATGCGATGTATGTATGTAATAATATTTTCTAATATTTGAGGGGCCAATGTATGTAACTATCCCCATTGTTCAAAAAGGCATTGGATCCCCTTCCTCACTATAGATCTAAGACATAACTAACACTGTATTATGCTTTGATTATTTGCTGGTGTCATGTGATTTTTGTCTTCTTATAACCTCTGGGCAACTGTAGGTGCCTGTAGCCTGCTTTCAGTTGGAAAATAAATTAAGTCTTAAACATGATTATAATGTCATTTAGTGCCACTGGCAGCTGCTTAATTATAAGATAATTATCCCTAATTTAATTATTAAAATTTATTTTATTAATTCAGATTGAATCTAGCAGTTCCCCACATGGAGTGCAATTTGTTATTTTCATTTAAAAAAAAAAATTGTTCACGCAGTCAATTATTTATGTATCTTTCATACCATACAAGTCATGTAATTGCTCGTCCAAGAGGTCACCTTTTTCAAGGAGACGCTCTGGCGAACCAGAGGGGTTCCCAGATACGTCATCTAAAGGATCTACCTTGGGCTCTGCCTCAAGATTCGCTTGAGTTGATCCATATATAAGATCAATTAGAGTATTAACTCCCTCTGAAATCAAACCCGAGGTCTCCTTAATCTGAGCCGGGATATCAGGAGCATGGTGGAAGGAACTTGCCTGACCCACCCACTGAGAATTCATTGAAGTCTGACGATCAACCTTTGTCCTTAAACAAGGCAAGATTCGACGGGGAATGCCCCGGACCACCCTTTATCCACGTAGGGTAAGTTTATCTTACATAATGAAGGGGAAGCCACAATAGATTATGTATTTCATCAAACAAAATGAATTACATGTTGTTATGCATTCACTTTTCATTGGGAAATTTTACATGCATACCACACAATTGTTATGTATTTAGATATCTAGCACCTAAACATTCATATTTTTCATACACATCATTCAAATTTTCATATGTGTTGTAAATGTAAATATGAAACTTTATATATTAGTTAGGTAAATACATGAGAATTGTGTGGTATGCATGTGAAAGTGGTGATGTTATAAAAAGACTTACTACATTCCAATAGTTTATTCCTTCAAGTGTTAAGAAAGATGCAATATATATATATATATATATATATATATATATATATATATANCAAAAAAGATTGTTCACACAGTCAATTATTTATGTATCTTTCATACCATACAAGTCATGTAATTGCTCGTCCAAGAGGTCACCTTTTTCAAGGAGACGCTCTGGAGAACCAGAGGGGTTCCCAGATACGTGATCTAAAGGATCTACCTTGGGCTCTACCCCAAGGTTCACTTGAGTTGGCTTGTATATAAGATCAAAAAGATCAACTAGGGGGTTAACTCCCTCTGAAATCAAACCCGCGGTCTCCCTAATGTGGGCAGCGATATAAAACGACGTGGTGGAAGGAACTTGCCTGACCCACTAGGAGTTCACCGAAGTCGGGCAATCAACCATTGTCCTTAAACAAGGCAAGAATCGACGGGTAGGGTAAGTTTATCTTACTTAATGAAGGGGAAGCCATAATAAATTATGTTTATTTTCTTCTAATTAATAAATTTAGATACTTTATTGTGCATCAAATTTATTTTACGCCATCTAAAGGATCTACCTTGGGCTCTACCCCAAGGTTCGCTTGAGTTGGCTCGTATATAAGATCAACTAGGGGGTTAACTCCCTCCGAAATCAAACCCGCGGTCTCCCTAATGTGGGCAGGGATATTAAACGACATGGTGGAAGGAACTTGCCTGACCCACTGGGAATTCACCAAAATCTGGCGATCAACCTATGTCCTAAAACAAGGCATGAATCGACGAGAAATGCCCCAGACCACCCTTCATCGACATAGGATAAGTTTATCTTACTTGATGAAGGGGAAGCCACAATAAATTATGTTTATTTTCTTGCTTCAAGTTTTTTTATGAATACATTCATCTAAAAATTTTAAAAAATTAATATATTGAATTCTCCGACATTAAAAAATATATATTTCATCAAATAAAATGAATTACATATTGTTATGTATTTACTTTCATGGGGCAAATTTGCATGCATACCACACAATTGATATTTATTTACATGTATACCGCCTAAACTTTCATAGTTTCATACATATCATTCAATTTTTTTAATATATTCACTTACTTTTTGAAAGTGAAATAAATCTTTTCATGCAAATGTTTATGACACCAAGTGTTGTAAATATAAATATGAAATTTATATATTAGATAGGTAAATACATAAGAATTGTGTGGGATGTATGTGAAAGTGGTGATGTTATAAAAGACTTCCTACAAGAGGCTTGTAATCTTCTTTCTTTATAATGCATATGGCATCTTCCACTAGTTTATTCATTCCAAGTGTTAAGAAAGATGCAAAAGATGAAACAAATGCATATAATTAAGTTGATAAAAGTATAATATTGTGTCAAAGATCATAGGACCATAACATTAATAGTCATTGTCCAAATATTATTACTAATACTAATGAAGGTGTTCTACCTATAAATTTATGTGATTATATCGCCTGAACAAGACTTTATGAGGAAAATGATGATGTGAATACGCTAGAGACCAATATTATTACTGCAGGTAAATGTGAATGAGCTTGTTAATAAGGTGGCAATGAATTATCAGAAAGCTATCATTCGAATATTTTTTGAAAAAAATCTCGTGGCATGGTAATCATTATAATTAATGAACATATAATATAATGTTTTAAGGATGGCATTGATGCTAACTGATGGCATCAAAATGATTGCACGAGGTATAATAAAATGAGGTTGTAATGTTGATTGGGTTATAAGAAGGTTTATGAAATCTCGAGCAAAACAAAGGTCTTAATGAGAGGGATCTTCTCACAATAGTAATTCTTGATAGGCCCAAAAAGTTTTATATATTCATGAATGATGTACAAATGGATATTGAAGATTTCATTAAGATTTATGGAGATTCTCAATAAGGTAGCCTATAAAATTCATAATAATTTTTTGAGCTCGAGATATGTGACAAAAAATAGTTTGTGATATGGTTGGCAAAGAGAACCTAAAATGATAATTTGGAAACAATGTAAATTGTATGGTAATCTTAAACTAATGTCTATTAAGATTTCCTTGCTTGAAGTCAGACTTGATATTTCATTAATGCTCAAATTTACTCAAGTTGAACTTCAAGAAAGTTTTTTTTTTTTTTTTTTTNTTTTTTTTTTTTTTTTTTTTGCTCGAGAAAATAGTAAAGTAGAAGACAAAATAAACATCAGTGTGACTAATCTACTGATGTTCAGGCCAATAAAGTGTCAAGTAGGCTAACTGTTAGTTTGCTCACCATTATATGTTGGCACAATTTTCGTACAAGATTTCAACCAGACATCATTACCGGTTAGTAGCCTATCTGATAACGAAGAAAATATTATGTGTAAAAATCATATATCAGGATGATGATCTTGATGAACTACCATATGATACACGACGACATGGCCGCATTCAGACCGTCGTCCGGACGTGCAGTCAACCACATGTAATATTTTCAGCTGATAGCGAGGATAACATATTTATTTTATAGCATCATCCGAAAGACTGAACGTACAAATCTAATTAAAATTTCCTTAAATTGAAAATATGATCATAACGAGTAAGTCCAACAAGACTTCTGCCGGTGGGCTAAAATGTGTTAGAAAATTATTTTTATGGCTAATTTTTAAATTTTTAGTTTGATAGTAAAAAATAGCCAATTAATTTAAAATATATTTTAGTGCGAGTAAATTCTTTCTTATTTGCCATCAATTTAAACATAAGGTTCCAAACTTCAATATATATATTTATTGCACCTAACTGGTTTCTTAGGAATATAAGAGAATCATGATACTCTGGCTCATATTACTTTTTAGGAATATTATTAGATCAATCAGCCTTACTTTGTTAACGAACAACCCTCTAAAAGGGAAAAAATATTACATCAGTACTACGGACGTAGAGTAACGTGTAACGTGCGTAGACAATGAAATCACGCCACGACACCCCGCACGACTGAGAAAAAAAAAACGGCGCAATAACACGGGAAATATTCTCCCCTGTATTCATGTGTTTAATGCGTCGTAATAACATATCAATAACACATGAATAACACAGGGGAGAATATTCTCCCGTGTTACTGCGCCGTTTTTTTCCCTGTCGGGAATATTCCCCGTGTTATTCAAGTTTTATTGTGTGTTATTCATATGTTATTGTATCCTGAGAATATTCTTGGTGTTATAATAACGCAATAACACATGAATAACACACAATAACACATGAATAACACAAGGGGAATATTCCCCATGTTACTGCGCCGTTTCCCCCCCCCCCGTCGCCTGGGGAGTCGTGGCGTGATTTCATTGGCTACACACGTTACTTCTACGTGCGTAGTACTTATGTAATATTTTTTCTCTAAAAGGACAGTTTTTTTTTCTTATTGTATTAACTTGAATAAAAATATAGTTTAATGATTCATATATATATCTCCAATCGGTCATATGAGCATTGTTCATCATCTCTTGTGCTAATAAATTTGTCCTATATTCTATTTCTTTCTCTCCTGTGTTCATTTAATAAATAGAAGATTTGCATACATACCACCAAAGTTTTATATATTTACATACTTAACATAAACTTCACTTTTACATGCATGTAATCTAATTTATGCATGAAAAACTACCATTTTTAAAAATTTAAAAATGATGATATTTCGATGTGATATGAAAAATTTTAATCATATAAATGTAAAAAAAAAAATTTTTAAGGTCCATTTGGGGCAGCTTGTGCGTTTCAGGATAAACTGCTTATCCTGAAACGCGGCCCGCAGGCCGGTTGCAAGGGTCGACCCGCGGCCTGCGTAAACGTGCGAACCAAACGGTACGGCGGCATTTTCAAAACGCAGTTCGCACTTATAAGCTGCCCCAAACAGACTCTTAGTTAAGCATAAAAAACTCATTTCTTAAAAATTAAAATGATGATATTTCAATGTGAAATGAAAAATTTGGATCATATAAATATAAAAAAAAAAGAAAAGAAAAATATATAAAATAAATAAATTACAATCTTAAAATAAATCATAAAATAATAAAATATCAGCTAATCAGATAA
>JXCR01027043.1:75488-97951 GCA_002079205.1 Phalaenopsis hybrid cultivar
TTTCAAGGTTAAATCCTCTGTAGGTATTTTTCTGAGAAAAGGGGAGGGGGGAGGGAATTCATCAGCCTCCTTCTAAATTTTTCTTCTGCTTTCGTTCTCATATGGAAGGTATTCAAGATTTTATATTGGACTGTGTGGTATCACAAACAATAAGGTATCTCGCGTCCCAAAAAGAATCAACAAAGAGTAAAATGCAAAACCAATAACCTAAGAAATGATCTGACTAGAGCCCAAATGAGTCTATATTTAACACTGGAAGCATACAAAGAAATTTTGAGATATTGACCGAAGAACTAAATGATATCCATATCTTACGTGCATATAGTTAAACCAAATATTAATCAGACATATCTAACAAGTTTAAGTTTGTCTAATTCTGAGAACATTAAAGCACTCCAATATTGAAAAAAAATATCTCACAATTAAGGGAATCACTTAAAGCCTTACAATTAAGGTAAATTGTGTTGTGTCATATCACAATGAATTTGCATGTGTTACAATTGTAGGTGTAAAAAATTTAATGATGAAGAAGAATATTTATTAATTTTTCTAGTTTTATAGATTCTTGATGGCTTTCGAACTAAAATTCGATGGTTTTTAATAATTTTATCATGTAAACCGACGACTAATTTCCTTTGGTTAGTATACCGACCAAAAACCTACGGCCCTTTGATGGCTATCGATGGAATGAAGGTCATTCAGATGACCCATAAAACCACAAGCAATTGTAACTTTCGTCTTATGCAATAGTTTACCAACGATTCAAGCCGTCAGTTCATACCAATGACTTATCGATATATTACCATTGGTCACCCTCTTCCAGGACCGATCACTTTTGAACCGTCAGTTATGAGTGCTGATAGATACCAATGGCATACCAATAATTTGTATTTCATCTAACATCGACAGTCATAGCGTGTCTGTAAACCGTTGGAAGATAAATGCCGACAATAAATCCATCACTTTTCCAATTACAGAGAAATGATTTATAGGCGCCTAATAAACCATCGCTAATCTGTTTGAAATATATTAACCAATAGTTTTATAGTATTAACTGATAGAGTTTGGCTGTCAAAAATAGACTTAATTTCTGTAGTGATCACGACCACTCAACTATCACAATCAGATTGTTATCATCTATTTATAATCATTATACTCCTATCGCAAGTCCACTACCATTAGATCATGGCATCATCGTTGATTGATTAAGGTCAGCTAACCCCAATTTCGCAACTATAATTTTCTGATTTCTATCATCCAACTTTGATAATTAGACCACTACCACCTAACAAAAGTCACAAAATAACCATCACTTGACTATGATCATCCAATCATCATCACTTGATAACTTTATTGCATGTTATCTCTTGTAAGGACAATGTATGACGTTGATGCTCCTCATCATATGTAAGGATTATGCACACCATTGATGCATACTTTTTGTATGTAAGGTTGATGACTGCTATTATTTTTTGCTATTTTTTTTTAATTTAATTTAGTGTTCTTAGCTCTTCAAGTGTTATTTTGTAATTCTCCTTTCAGATAACCTCCTTTCGTAAATCACCAAAATGAGTGGAGAAGATCAAGAAAAGGAAAAAACCTTGAAAGCAATATTCCTTTGGTTAAATACATCTTAAGGGATACCTAAATAATCTCTTGATTAAATGCGTCTTACCATCACTTTAGTAAGGAAATCTCAATGTATACAAATCAAATTAGGCCATAGAACAGATGTTGAGTCACCATATCTTAATGGGAAGCAACTTATCAATAAATAGAGACCTATAAAGTTACATTAATAAATTTATCAAAAAAAAAAGAATGGACCCAAAGGGAGTATGTCAAAAGTATAGGTGAGGAATTATAGAGATTGATAGGTGTATTTTAATCAAGATTTCATGGATCCATAATCAAGACTTTTTGAATCCTAAATCCACTTAGTTGTGAAGGTACTTGATCCAACACTAAATTTTTTTTTTTTAAAGTAATCCATGCACTATTTCATTCAAAAAGACTTTATAAACTCAAACTCAAAAGGTGGGCCATCTTAGAATCACACGACTCTATCTAGATAGAAAAGACAAGGATATGACTTATTTTTGTCAAAGAGTGATAAGATGCTTATGGAATGATGAGAAATAAATAATGTTGATTTTAAGGGTCAAAATTATTCTATATGGGCTTGCAATCATAACTTGGTCAACATCCTCTCCAAACACCCTAAATGTTCAAGACAAATCACTTAAGTTCATATAAACCACATGTCTAGTTTGATAGGAGAAGCAAGTATACTTCACAAGGACATCATATGATGATTTCAATATATACCCTTAGTGTGAGGGTCTTATTAGCACGACTTGGTTTATGACTATGTAATGATAGTCATTTAAAATTTGATCATGGGTCGTTGCATGAATATAAAATTTTGATCATTGGTCATTGCAAGTCTATAAATTTTAGGATTAAATATTTCAAGTTATTGAAAATTTATAAAAAAAATTACCTTATGAGCCTCCTCGATCGTATATGTAACTTTAGACAATCCACAAATGGTAAGGAAGGCAAAAAAAAATATATCACTCATTCACAATAAAATAAACACACCAAATAAAATAATAAGAAAAGGTTGAATGCCACGGGGGTAGCAAAATATCCATAAAAAACAAAAAGAAGACGATTATGTGTTTCACGTATACAACTCCATCACAAGTCTANTCCCTAGATTTCAACATCATTCATGTTATGTTTTTTTTTTTTTAAAAAAAGTGTTTTGAATGTCATATTGATGTTGAATTTTTATTTATGTGCGCAAAATGCAAATTATTATTCTTCTTTAAAAGAAATTATTACGTTCAGAGTTCGGACGTAAATCAGGGTTCATTTTTCTCTGCTTCTTGCCTTCCAGTGGAATGCAACTGTTGTTTTTTCTATTATCCATGCAAATTCTTGATCAAATGTGCGGTCATCACATAAAATATTTGCGTACATAAGACATACGCAGCACTACGTACGTCCAGGGGCTATTCAGGGGGTACAGGGGGGTTATATCAGGGTTATACCCCTCTGTAACCCCATGTAACCTCTTTTTAAACTACCTGTAACCTACAAATGAGTTCCGCGCTTCTGTAGTTTCATGGGTACAAATAAGTTACACGGAGGTTATAAGCGAGTTACACTTACGTTATAGGGGGTTATAACCCGAATATAACGTACGCAGCGCTGCGTACGTCTTATATACGCAAATATTTTCCGGTCGTCACACGCCATATTTGCTCCTATTAAATTAAAAAAAAAATTAATTAATAAAATTTGAGTGCAAAAGCTGTTCTAGTTTTTCAATAAAGAATTTTTTTTTATATATTTAAAAGAAAAAAATCTCGCTGATGTAAATTAGATCCGTTGAATCGGAAACATTTAAACCTTTTCGATCCTTTCAATTGAAAAATTTAAAAAAAATCTGCAGCAGTTAGTTAAGATAATTATAAATTAGTTTCTTCAATGAAAAAATATATTATATATTCTGAACAACATTTCTCGTGTCGATGCGCTCGACGGTGTAATTTTCTCAAGTAATTTGCCGAACCACGTAGAAATAGACAATTTGCCGAACCACGTAAACCTGCGCCCTTTCCTGATGTAATTTTTCTTGATCTGTTTTTAACTTTATTGTCGTCGTTTTTCACAACATTAAAAATATAAATTTATCATCTTTCAATGAAAAAAATATATTATATATTCTAAACAGCCTTTCTCACGTGCCTTTAGAGAGAGAGAGAGAGAGAGAGAGGGGAAGAGAGAAAAAAAAAGAGTTTTTCTTGTAAAAGCCGAGGCGCTCCATGTTATAATTTCCTCAAGTAAATAAATTCTCTGCAACTCCATGGACGTAGACAATTTGCCGAACCACGTAAACCTTGTGTCGTCCTTTCTTGATGTAATTTTTCTTGATCTATTTTTCGTTTTATTGTCGTCGTTTTTCACAACATTAAAAAGATAAATTTATCATCTTTCAATGAAAAAATATATTATATATTCTAAACAACCTTTCTAAGTCATATATATATATACACCGGAGATATTTTCTTCTCGTAAAATGGGTCGCAACAATCTAATGTGTCCGGGGTTCGGACGTGTTGCATCAATCTAAGACGTTCGAAATCCGAACGTAGGCTACGTCTTGGCAACGGCTGTGATTCACCAGAAGAAAAAAAAAACGATTTCCAGTAGATCNATCTAATGTGTCCGGGGTTCGGACGTGTTGCATCAATCTAAGACGCTCGATTGAACGTAGGCTACGTTTTGACAACGGCTGTGATTCACCAGAAGAAAAAAAAAACGATTTCCAGTAGATCGCAGTCGTTGTTTGCATGCAGCTTTCCGATTGGTCAAAACATAAATATTTTTGATTTACTGATCAGTATTAAATTGTTAAAAATTGTTTTTAAGAAAAGTTAATTTCATATATTAATGAAGAAAATTAGTTTCAGGATAATATTAATATAAAATAATTATTACGATGAATTTAAAAAAATATATTTACAAGCATGCCACTAAATTGCTATTTATTGCCATATATAACACCTAAATTTTAATTTTACATTAATATTATCTTATTTATACATGAAAAATTATATTTTAACATTTTGAAAATTAAAATGGTTATATTTTTTTATGTAAATAAATATTTTGGGTGGTATAAATGTAACAAATAAAATTTAGATGTTCGATAAGTAAATACATTGAAATGTAATGGTTTGTATGCAAAAATCACCAGGTTGCCTTTTAATAGCAAATTTGCTTTAGAGGATTAACCCCAGCCATTGGAAGGTGAATATTTGATCCGGTCAAAGGAGCAGATGTTTTAGAATAGACTTATGTTAAGAAAGGCAGAGGTAGTTCTCAAAAGATTTGGATATATTGTATAATAAATAATCTTAATTTATTAGAATTATATTGAAATATGATTAAAAATTGTTGTTGTTGTAGAATTTTTAAAAACATATTTATTTAGTATTTTTTTTTTTGACATTAATGCGTGCTAGAAAATTAGAAGAGGTAGAGGAACGGACTATCGTCTTAGCGTTGCACGGAAGTTTAGTACACACACAGATGAAAAAGAAATAAACGGTGATGACTCTAGAAGTTCTTACGTGGAAAACCCGTAAAGGGGAAAACCGCGGGGTCTGGCCCAGTTGCGGAAATCAACTATTGAATTGATGATTATAGAAATCTCTTATCTCACAGACGGAAAAATAGTGACTATATTTTTCATATTACAATGTTGACTGATGGTTGGCAGAGGTCGATGACAGTCGACGACGATTGACGGTGGTTGACGACATAGGTTGGCGGTGGTCTACGACGGTCGGGGGTGGTCTACGACGGCCGGCGGTGGTCTTCGGCGGACGGTGATGGTCGACGACAATTGACGGTGGTCGACGACGGAGGTCAACAGTGGTCGACGACTATCGACGGTGATGCTGAGTTGCAGCTCTTCTCAAGGTCTCAGGCTCTCTCCCTAGACTTCAACTTCCCTCATGTGAGAGGTGGGGGTTTATTTATAGTGTTATGGGTGTAATTAATATAGGAATATGAATCATTTTGATCGGACGGTCCGGAGAGCTTACCTTGATCATACAACATTTAATAGACATTTGAGTGCTTTAATGATGTCAGAATTGAGTGATCTTGGGCTCGTTGGATTCGTCTTGTCGAGCCGCTCGATTCGAGTATAAACTTGTCATATTCGACAGCCATTTGACCTTTCAAATGTGTCCGAAAATATTCTAAATGTGATTCAATGACTTGATTTGGGCTTTGATTTGACTCAGATTGGACTAATTTTTGTATCATTAGGTCCGTCTTATCGAGACGGTCAGTTTGACTTAAGTTTGCTGAAATCGAAGCTCTGAATGAATTTTTATCAAGATCTGAATGTTTCTTGCTCAAAATAACGTCTCGGGATCCATGTCATGTCTTGAGAATCGTGTCGGATGATGAAAATTTGTTGGTGGTGTATCACACATATTTTTATTTTTTAAATAAATCTTCTTTTTAAACTACACAAAATATAATTTAAAAAATTTATGTATTTTAAAAATAATTAACATGTCATAATTGCCTTCGACTGTAGCTCGGCTCCGTTGTTGAAAAGAAATATTCCATCCGGACGTTCGTACGTCCGGTTTGCCAACCTTCATACACCACGTTGCCCGCCAAGGAGGTGTATGACGACGCGACGTACGGTGGTTGACAGTTCGGACCTGCAATGCCTAGATGAAATATTTCACCACTAGCTACCTGTCACGGACAAAAAGTCCCACATCGACTAGGTGTATGACCAAAAAACAATATGTAAGTCATGGGCTGCCCATCACCCCTAAGAGCTCTTCTGGGAGGTGACAAGTGATATCAGAACAGTTTACTGCCTACCGGGTGTGTGGACTCTCCATAATCCAGTGAGACCCTTGGTTGAGCCGATCTGTGACGAGGGCGTCACGAGATTGTGTTGAGAAGAATGTCACGGACAAAAAGTCTCACATCTGCTAGGTATAAGACCAAAAAGCAGTATTTAAGTATTAGACTATCCACCACCCATAAGAGCTCTTTTGGTAGGTGACACCGCTCACCTCCATTGTTTGTGGTGGAGACATACATTTCTTTTAGTAGGGGCATTAATTGAAATAAATAAATAATATTTTTCATCCGGGCTATGGATCTATAATGGTGGGTACATGAAGATTAAAAATCATAATTTGTAATTTTCATAACAAAATGCTAAATTATGTATCATGTTTGTCAACCTTCCAAAATACTCTACATTTTAAAACTAGTGTATGGAAAGAGCATTTGAAATTTATAGTAGGGGGAAATTGAAATTTTAATCCATTTATAAGAAAATATCAAAGCCCGCNTATTTTGATTTAAAATTTAATAATTATTTTATTCCAAAAATAAGAATTCTTAAAGCTAATTAATTTAGTTAACCAAAACATCTTTTTTTTAAAGAAAATTTTAGGGCAGATGACCGTTTAGAATAAATTTTGTAAATTTTTGAATTGTATTTTAATTTTTATAATCTTTTAATTGATTTTAAAGGATAAATAAATAGAAAATATATTTTATTCTAAAAATTCATTTTTATATTTTTCATAAGTCTCTCTGACTTCAGAGAACCCAGAGAAATTACTTTTATATTTTTTATGACTTTTATTTATTATTTTTATAATTTTTTAAACAACAATAAGAAAAAATAAATTTAAATACTAAAAATAACTTCCTACAACTTTAAAAACTTGTAAAATACTTTTAAGTTGTTTTCTATAGTGTGGAAATATTTTGTGATATTTTAAAGAATATTTATATATTTTTTATTATTTTTAAATTAAAAAATTGCTCAAAAATGAACTTTTTTTTATTTCAATTTTATTTTTCCTAGGTTTTTCTAGTTTTAAGGAATCACCCAAATCAATTTTATATAAATACTTTAAGCAAAAATTCTTCTTTACTTAGAAAATACATTTTTATATTAAGAATAATTTTTTTTACTTTCAAATTTTTATAGGGTCTTTACAAAATCATTTTCCTTATTTTGGGATATTTTGGAAATTTATTTATTTATTTTTATTTTTCTTTTTTTTAATAAATTTTATGGGTATTAAATGGGAAAGTGTGTTTTAAACCTTATGAATTTGATTTTTATTTTTCATAAGATCCTCTGACCACAGTAAACCTACCAAACTTGATTTTTGTATTTTTCTGACTTTTATTTTATTTTTTATAATTTTTTAATTAAAATAATATTAAAAGTCTTATGAAATTAGGGCTTTTGATCATACGAGTGTTTTATGACTTTGGAAAAATCAGAGAACACTCCAAAGCACATTAAGAGCGAGCCCTCCAAATTTCATATTATTTTGATTAATATTTAATTAATTATTATTTAAACAAGTTTTAATATATTTAATTAATTTAAAAATAAATATATGGCAAATATTTTTGATTTTTTGTTAATATTTTTCTCCTTTGTTTCCTGAGTATATGGGCATTTTTATTTTATTTTTAGGATTTTCTACACCAAAATATGTAATTTAAAAGTTTCTGAATTAATTTAAATAGAAAATATCATATTTTTGTACTTATTCGAGTTGGCGCCACGTCAAACCTCGAATCTGTCGAAGACCATGCATCACACTGCGATTGGTTGCACTTTACACCTCAACTGTCTCGTCAGCCCGCGATCCGCGTCCCATTTCCCCGTCTGACTCCATCTCTGTCGTTCATTCAATACACGTAGAAACGAACATCTTCCGTTCATCATCCCCGATCGTTCGCACCCGAGAGCCGTCCAACTTCTAACCCTAGGATCTCCCTCGATACTTAAGGAAATTATGTGTGGTTTGTTCCTACACCTTCATCTAAGTGAGACAAATCTATCTATATGGTTAACTACGTATCAAATACACATTTCTTTCACAAAAGGTCCAAATCAAGGCAAAAATTAGGGATTTCGGGTTATACCTTTGCACAAGAGGTGAAGCCTCAATTGGTTTGGTTGGAAATAATCGCCCTGACCTTGCGAACCTCCTTAAAGCGTCACTTGGAGCTGTGATGGGATCTAGGTATGATATAGACTAAGGGGTAGATCAGACTTGGTCTTGGACTAGCTTGGAGAGCTCGGTAATGGGGGATTTTGATTGAGGAAGTGGTTTTAGGCTACAGAGAAGCTTATGGAATGCTCAATTTGGAGTTTTGAGAAGTTTGGTGAAGTGGCCAAAAAAACTCTGGATTTGAGCTTGGAAATTATTGTTATGTGGTCGGTTTGAAGGCTTAAAAATGGTGGGGATGAGCTTCGTGCAAGTGCTAGAAGGGTTTGGAGACAATTGGGCAAAGTTTTCTCTAGGTTAGTGCACTTCTCCTTGTTTGGTCGTGGGGTGGTGGTGGCTTTATAGGCCCAACCATGGCGGCCAAGTGAGCAAGCTGAGGTGTACAATATGTTAATGAGGTGGAGGGCTAATAAGGGCAAGAATCCAATTGGAATGAACTACATTATATGGGTAGAATTGTGAGTGTTGACCATGGTGGCTTTGCTCGAGTATAGTATTTTCCAACGACTAGGGTTGCCAATCAGGCCAAGGGTGGCGGCTAGGTGGCTCAGGGAGGTGAAGGGTGGAGAATTATGGAAGCAATTGGGTTGTGCTAAGTGGCTAAGTGTGGATCAAAGAGGAATGGGGCTTAGGCCTCTTTTGGGTTTGACATAGGCATAGCCCTTGGAAATGGCTTGGTTTACCTCCACATTGTGGCTAGTGTGGTCTCCTTGGTGTTTGGGTTCAGTCTAAGAAGTCACATCCAAGAGGTTAGGGTTTGAATTTAAGCTTGGCATGAAGTATGGGAAAGTGAGGCAAAGCTTGGGGGGCTTGAAAGTATGTCCTCCTTTTGACACTTAGAGCATGGTGGACTTCCATAGCTCATGTGGCTCACAAATGGCTTGGAGAAGACTCCATGGCTTTCATGTGGCTTAACCAACTTTCATGAGGAGGGATTTAGGACTTTTTGGGGTGTTTTAAGAAGGATTGTCATGAGTCCAAATATAGATGAAATCAATCATGCATGTTATGGTGTATGGTTTAATTTAATTGAATGGATGATGAAATGATTTTGTCATGTGGGCTCTTGGATTTGGACTTTTGGGAAATGGTATGGTGGGCTTTTAAAAATGAGCTTTTAAAATTGTTATGGTGTGATTAAAATTGGCCTGAGTAATTTTGAATTTACAATTAAATTTTGATAAAATTGTATTTAAATTTTGATGAAATTGGGTTAAGGATAGGTTTAGTGAAAATTCGGGGTAAATTGGGAATTTTGGTGAATTTTGGGCATTTTTTTGGTATTTTAGTAAAAATCGGGGTATTTTGGGCAATTTGGTAATGTTGGGGTAGTTTGATAATTTGAGGAGGTTTAAAATAATTTTTGGTGAAGGTTTGGGTATTTGGACAAATTTAGGTATTTTGAAGATTTTGGGGTATTTTGGTCATTTGACAATTTTTTTATAGATTTAGGGTTGATTGAGTGGATATGAGCTTGCAAGCCATGTACAACCTCCTTAAAGCCATATGGTTCTATGAGAACTCATTTCAAAGCCTCCATACGTTGATCTTAGTCATCCTAATCAAGGGTTAGGGACTTAGGACCACCCACATGAGTCTTCAAAAGAGCTTAAGGAGTAGCCATAGACTCAAAGAGGAAGATAGGCCAATTTAGGTAAGATAAATGGTTTTGGGTGTGTTAGGGAATTTGATGATATCAAATGTGTCCAAGACCAAGCCACCTATGACTACCCTAAGGCTAACTGATCCTATGGGAACTCACTCTTGGGGCTTCACATGTTGATCTTAGCCATCTCAAGTGACAAATGAGGGCTTGTGACCACCCATGCTGGACTCCACAAGAAGAGTCGAGAAGTGTTTGGAATTTCTATGGTGGCAGGTGACCCGACCCGCAATTATGCAGTAATTTAGCTTTCAAAAAATGATAAAAAATTTGACCCAATTTATATTTAACGGCTAGTGTGAAAAATTGAAATGTTATGAACTTTAGAAAATAGTTTACACACTAGGGATACTATACAAGTATACATATTTTTTCAAGTAATATATAGTTTTCTTTTAAGACCCCAGTATCGATCCCACAGAGAAGCGAGGTAAGAATTCCCTTAGGCTAGAATCAGGTCTTAGTTTGGAATTTTTGAAAAGTTTCGTTTTCCAAAATTTATTGATTTACTATAAAATCAAAGTTAATTAAATCAAATAAAAACTTAATCTAAGGAGATTGGTCAAAATTTGGAAAGCTTTTAGATATATGAAGTCCCTTTCTCCTTGCGATGAGATTATAATTGGTGTAGGAATTGAATGTTGAAAGGTTTAAATATAGTTTGAGACAAATAGGAGCATACATGCTTCTTTACTCTCTTCCGAATGTAAGAAAAACAATGACTAATATAAAGTAAGTTTCAGCTTGTGTGATAGTGTTGGGTAGATTCTAGTCTGCCACTTTTAGATTACTCTCTGGGCCCTCTCTATAGGACCTACCAGGGACCCTTAGTTCCATCTTTAGACCAAATTGATAAAGGAACTATCTTATCACCCTAGAAACACCAATTCTACGTCCATCAAGACTTATCTCGCTATCTATATCCACTCTTCTTAGATTGTGGTTCCCCTCATTGTATGGTTAGTGTGATACTCACTAGTTGGGTGAAATCATAGCCCTCTCGGGTCTTTATGTTTCACAATGGATTTTAACATTACAAGTGATCAGTTTGCAAAGTAAATTAAAAACAGGTAAAAATACCATCACAATTTTGGAATAAAATAAATCTTCAACCCATTTTAATCTCACATATGACAAATTCTCATCACAAGGAGAAAGAGTAAGGAGAACTACTCACTAAGCATGGAGAAAACACAATAGAAAACTTCATTTAAACTAAAGCAAATTCACTAGAAAAGTGTTTGCAACAATTATAAAATATTTAAAAACACAATACTTAGTTTTTTTCCTATGAAAAAAAAGATGAAAATCTCTCCAACGAAGTCTCCTACTGACCCACATAAAGCTTATACAATTCCTCTCAGATATCTCTCAAAATCCCTCACCAATCTCTTCAAAAAAGGTAGAAATCTAAGTTTCCTACTCCTATCTATGATCTCTACACGTTCTTGGAGTTTCCAAGAGTTTGAAATGTCAAAAGATGCCTTCCCAAGTGCTAAATGGTGCTTAAAAACTCTGAAAATCGAGCAATAACCGTCTAAAACGGTTACTGGCGCTAGAATCAGCACTGCGACGCCTGTTTCTCGATGTGACTGGCACTATGGAGCCAGTTTGGGCATTATGGCTCCAGTTCACAAGTTGCAGTGGCTCCAATTTGCTCCATTTCTCTCTGTTTTGCCCCGTTTCAGCTTCAATCTTACTCCAACAAAATACGTCATATTAGAATTTTCTTACTTACTCGAATTGGCTCCAAATTGCACCGTTTTTGCTCCATTTTCTCTAAAAATTCATTTTTTGTACCTGGAACCAAAAACATGCAAAATAACTTTCATTAAAGTGCAATATCATAAAAAATAAGCATGAAATGTATATTGGAAAAATAGGTAATTTTTAGGTGTGTCACTAGGTTCCATCATTATTCCTCTAGGAAAGTTAACATAAAAATCATATGGCTAGATCCTAGGCTCTAAAGAAGAAAATTAGACCTCATGAAATATGAGGTCAATAGTATCCTGACTAGATAGCAATGAGATGTTCTTATTAAGAACCAACTAGATAAACATGTTAGTTCCATTGATTAAAACATTACCAAATAGTTGAAGAGATATGTATATTGACTATATAATACCAAACTAGATAATCAAGGTAGTTTAGTCAATGGAAAAGGTTGGATTACTAATCTCAACCATCATGTTTATTTGGCCTATCATTTGAAAAAGAGAGAATAAGGAATCTAATCAGGTGGCTATAAGCTCAAAATATCATGATTTAAACAATATCATAGTAGATAATCAAGGTGATCTAGTCAATGAAGAAATGTTGGATCAGCACAGGCAATCTCAATTAGCGAAGATACTCTTATATGAAGAAATGACTAAAAAAGGATATAATTCTCATCGAGTAAATCATCAAACAAGTGACCAAGTGGAGAAGTAGCTCGAGGTTACATGGTCAAAATATCCTCTAGATGCACAAGGCAATCTAGCAACATAAGATGCTTCTTCTGGAAGGTATCAACTTTAACTAATCAAAGTGATCCCACTTGAAGAATAAGCATCGTAGCATAGTTAGGTATTGAGGTACTTCGACTGAACATGGGTCAGCTAAAAAAACCAATATAACATATTTTCGACAGGGTAATAAGAATTAACCGAGTTGATCAAAATATTGATGAGGTTGGATAAACAAAATGATCCAACCTTAAGGGTGCTTTCATAAGCACTAGCAAAATGACTCTCACTGAGGACTCCTCAAAAACTAGCCAAAGTAACTCTCTTTGGGGAGGCATCATATATCTCGACAAGACATGGATCAGTTATGCAACTGATACGACATGTCCTTCAAAAAGTTGAACAAAATCAACCGAGTCGATTGCAAATATCATAAAGGCTAGATAAACTAACTGGTCTAACCTTAGGGTGCTTTCACAAGCACTAGCAAAGTAACTCTCGCTGAGGATTCCTCAAGAACTAGCAAGATAGATCTTACTGAGGAAGTATCGGGTATCCCGATAAGACACGAATCAGCTAGATGAGCAAGATGCTCTAACTAATACGACATGCCTTATGATAAGGCAACAAAATTTAGTCAAGTCAACAAAAATATCAAAGTAGTTAGATACACAGGATAGTCTAACAATGGAAGGATGCTCCCATGAGAAAATGCAAGTTAACTCTTTATGGGGAAAGCATCATGAAGTAATCCAGTATCAAGGTATTCTGATTAGACATGAACCAACTAAGTAAGCAAAATGCTAGAGTCGATACAACATGTCATTTTGACAGGGCAATAAAAATTGACCAAGCCAATAATATCAAAGATGTTGGATAGCTAAGATGATCCACCTCGTATAAGACATGACTATCAAAGATTTAACCAAGATGACTCCTGGTGAGGAATAGTCTAACCATATGATGATTAACCACCAATGCTTAGCCTTTAATCCAAACTTAAATATATCCCCCACAGTATATCAAGCACATTCATAAGTGGAAAGAGAATCTACCATGTTCATTTATGGTGAGTGGGACATTAATGATTTGGCCAACACAAAGCGTATAACCAAAGAGACGTGGCTTCTCTTACCTTGATTATTAGCTGCACCTGGTATATTGCACCTTAAATAAATTACACCTTTCCTGGATAACAACCAACAAACTAGGTTAAGAGAAGCATATTGCTTCTCTTATACATGGCAAATATCAATCGAAATTGACTTTAGTCAATTGAGATACCGAGAAGGTTTGCTAAGTAAGATGCACTAACCATAAAATGCCTAAACTCAAACATATATCTTAAAAGGGGATCTACCTCACTCATTTTGAGTGGGTGAGACTAGCATATCTACTACATTCATTTATGTTGAGTGGGATGTTATTGTGTCAAACCCATTCATGAAGCATAACTTAATCAAAAGAGCCTTAAGGCATCTTTTTCTTTTATCATTGGTTGTCCAGGTACAAAACACTCTAAGAAATTAAAACTCGCTCGAATGATAACCAATAAGATATTTTCGTCAAAAACTTAGTTGAATAAGCAAAATAGTTCTACTGATTAATGCATTGTCAAGTAGCCAAGGAAAAAATGTATCATGCCTCTACATGGATCTGGTAGATAGACCAAGATGGTCTAACCGATACAACATGTCATAAAAAGGTGATTGGCATTTCTCTAGTCAATCAAGAATATCATAGAAAGCAAACACATAAATTAGTCTAACCACAAAACATTTTATTTTAGGTCTCAAAGAGTTTCTATCACATTCATTTATGATGAGTGGGATATTATTGGCCTCGCACTAGTGAAGCCAAGTCAATTGCCAAATAAAAGGACTGCTTCAGACCCAAAGGTCAATGCTAGCCAACCATCGTGCTAAGGGAAGTGCATAGCTCCTCTTACGATGAGTAAGTATGAATCACAATTGTCGTAGTCAATTGAGATAATAAAAGGCTAGAAGAGGTGATGTACCCATGTTATTTAGCTTGAAATTAACTCAAATATATATATCCCCAAAAGGATGTCAACCAAATTATTTTATCTCAAATGGGGGCATTATTGGGTGTGAGCAAAGAGAATGTTAAGAGAAGTGCTAACTCTCTCACATCAATCATTGGTTGTGACAGGTATAAGACACCCTAAGGGAATTACACCTTGTCTGTACGACAACCGATATCATGTTTGAGAAAGCACATGGCCTCTCCTTTCATTCATCAAATGATCAATTGACTATCAGCATACTTGCACCGAGAATTATCTTTTGCTAGAAAGGAACAACATAATAATTGTCATGAAAAAAAAAGTTTTAGAATAAAGATACTTAACATGTCATCAGAGCTTAACATGCTAAGTAGGTTTCAATTGATAATGTGAAAACTCGGGTACTTAGGCAAAGCTAAGAAAAATATGTAGCTTATTTTATGTCTACCAGTGGTAGAGTGGGGTAGCAAGGAGCTCTTTAGGTACGATATTTGAAAATTAAGCCAGTGATGGGCCAGAGATAATAAGATATATATGAGTCTCGAGTATGGGAAGTGCAATTTCATGAGCCCTGAGTATAAAGTGGACCAATGAATCAACATAGGACTCCTGAAATGCCTTAATGTAGACAAAGAAGGAGCTCAACTAAAAAAAAATCATGCTTGAACTACATATATAAGATAGACTTGAAGATGAGATATCAAAGCCTCATTATGAAAGGATCAATTAATTTTAAGCTTTAAAAGTTGTACCAAGCAACAATGCTTGGTAGAATAGAGCAATAAGCTTATTGAGACTTTTTTGGTCTAGCGAGTCAGCTAAAGCTAGACTTATAGATGACAAGTGGTACACTTGGCCACTATAATGTTGATCGCAATCTAAAACATATTTACTTGTTGCAATAAGTAAAGCTATTGATGACAAACTATTATTGCCGTAAAATTTGCAAAAGGAATACTTTCTTAGAAATTTTTCATCCAACTTTTTTTTTTGTGATATTACAACAAACTTGTGATAAACAACTTGTCATCATTTGAAAATATATTTGTGGCTCAATGTTATGATCGATGCCTCTATCAATTACATTACAACAATGATGTTGTGATCGGTGTTATTGTCATAAATGTGTAACTAATTTGTGCAAAAAAACTACAACTCAATTTTCTTAATAATTAATTTAGAATGGATTTGTGGCAAAGCTCATCATAAATTTATTAAGAGATTGCACAAAGCCTGTATACTAGATCAAATTTATTTCAATTACATCACAATTTTGTTGCAATAAAGAAAAATGTTGGATATGTTGTGAGTTTTCGAGGACCAACTGCGCAAAACAGATCGAAGGAGCGCTGCCAGCACACTATGGCGTGAGCACTCTCAAAGGAGGTGTGCCAAGTTCAGATATGTTGCGGCGTAGTCACGCCCAGAGGTGGCGCGGCCACGCCCTAAGTAAGTGTGGTCACGCCGCCTTACAGCCCAGGCCAAGGCTATGTGTCATGAGGGAAGAGGGAAAGAAAAAAAAAAGGTTTTATAAAAAAAAAAAAATTAGTTTAATTAAAAAGCCATTTTCTTTTTTTTTTTTAATTTTAATTTTAAATGCATGAATTAGCATGCAATTTGCTCATGCACAAAACCTCAACAATATGGGTGTCCTCTCCAGGTAAAATTGATATTCCACACACGTTTGTGTGGTATGTTTTGCGATCCGAGGTCATTCAAATAAATTTAAAAACGATCAAGCCAATTTTAGCTTGCTTTGTGTACGAAGTAGTTTTATGGATTTCTAGAGTTACGTGAACCTACGTAAGAATGTTATACAATCTCATATCACTTGAAAAGACATCGAAATCATGTGACATCGAAAATTGATGCCAACGGTGTCTTGCAGACAGTTTCATATTCAACATTATAAAAGGTGCGATGTGCATGAAGTAATATGGTCAAGAAGAAGACAAGTGCAACAACAAAAACCACAAGATAGAAATAGCAAACATGAAATGTACCAGAGAATTCATGGAGGATTCGTGCAGCGTAAGATGCAAGAATTAAGAGCCCAGATAAAGAATCAGGTGATCAGGCCAGATTGCGTAGGTGTTGAGAGCTGCCACGGCTTCTGCGGGTGAACTTGCTTCTTGAGAGCAGAACCCTCCTCAAGAGGCAACGTCGACACACAATGGCATAACATTGAACTATGGCCCGCAGAGGGCCAGAGATTCGCAGTACAAAACAATGTTGGATCTGCACTGATGGAAAGGCTATAGTTTGGGCGTATCGAGACCCCAATGCAACCAGATAACATGTTCTCCTCCAGATCTTGAAAAATGAACCCCCTGACAAGTTTAAAATTTTGGTGCTAGAAGCTTATGGGGGTTGGTTGGATCCCAATGACACCTCACCTCATTCGAGTTATCAATGTGTCTGCACAATGTTTCAAATGCATTCTACCATATGTTCTTTACCACCTTGTGACCATCGGCTTAGAGGTGGTTCAACTCACTGTCTGCTAAAAGTATCAACTGCTTCTTAGACTTCAGGATAAATTTTCTGGTATATTTCGCGAGCGCCCGGAGGCCCAAGACGAGCACACAATCCTAATGGCAGCTCAAGCAAGGCTTGAACAAAATCCTACGCTCTTTCATCTCGCGATTGTAGAGGGAGATGTTAGACGTGAAGGATCTGCATCCATACATGGAATAGGTCGTCCTAACCCAGGGCCTGAAGTCCCAAAGGTTCCGCTTTGATCTCAGTCTGGAGGAACCCCTGAGTTTGGTCGACTTACTGGATAGGGCTAACAAGTATATTAATGCACATGAGAATTTCGTCACACCCAAAATATCATATCTGAGACCCATAGAGACTAATGAGTGAAAGAAAAAGAAGATTTTATGAGAGGGTCTTCCATTTCCTCACCTTGCACGTAATTGGGAGGATTGTGATCCCCCACCCCTTTCGGAGGAAAAAAAATTGTGTGCGATAGATGTACGCAGCGCTGTGTGCGATATTAGGGTATACCGAGGGTACAAGGGGCTACATCCACGGTATAAGCCCTTTTAACCTCCTTGTAGCCTCCTTGTAACTTACGTGTAACCTCTTAATATATGATAACAGAAGCGTGAAACTTATTTTAGGGTACAGATAGGTTACAGAAAGTTACAAGGAGATTACAAGGGGTTATACCGTGAATGTAACCCCCTTGTACCCTCGGTATAACCCCAAAATTGCACGCAGCGCTGCGTGAGGGGTTATACCGTGAATGTAACCCCCTTGTACCCTCGGTATAACCCCAACATCGCACGTAGCGCAGCGTACGTCTATCGCACGCAAATTTATGGAAGCGATCGAGAATTTCAACCGCCATTTTCTCACCCCATCTCAACCCCAACGAGTTGGAGTCTGGGTCAGATGAGAATACCGCATACCCGTCTCTGTCGACCTTGAAGCTGAAGAAATAAGAAAATAGGCCGACCGACCACGGGATGTCCAGCTACCGGAGGAAGACAACGGAGGCCCAAGACGAGCACACAATCCTAATGGCAGCTCAAGCAAGGCTTGAACAAAATCCTACGCTCTTTCATCTCGCGATTGTAGAGGGAGATGTTAGACGTGAAGGATCTGCATCCATACATGGAATAGGTCGTCCTAACCCAGGGCCTGAAGTCCCAAAGGTTCCGCTTTGATCTCAGTCTGGAGGAACCCCTGAGTTTGGTCGACTTACTGGATAGGGCTAACAAGTATATTAATGCACATGAGAATTTCGTCACACCCAAAATATCATATCTGAGACCCATAGAGACTAATGAGTGAAAGAAAAAGAAGATTTTATGAGAGGGTCTTCCATTTCCTCACCTTGCACGTAATTGGGAGGATTGTGATCCCCCACCCCTTTCGGAGGAAAAAAAATTGTGTGCGATAGATGTACGCAGCGCTGTGTGCGATATTAGGGTATACCGAGGGTACAAGGGGCTACATCCACGGTATAAGCCCTTTTAACCTCCTTGTAGCCTCCTTGTAACTTACGTGTAACCTCTTAATATATGATAACAGAAGCGTGAAACTTATTTTAGGGTACAGATAGGTTACAGAAAGTTACAAGGAGATTACAAGGGGTTATACCGTGAATGTAACCCCCTTGTACCCTCGGTATAACCCCAAAATTGCACGCAGCGCTGCGTGAGGGGTTATACCGTGAATGTAACCCCCTTGTACCCTCGGTATAACCCCAACATCGCACGTAGCGCAGCGTACGTCTATCGCACGCAAATTTATGGAAGCGATCGAGAATTTCAACCGCCATTTTCTCACCCCATCTCAACCCCAACGAGTTGGAGTCTGGGTCAGATGAGAATACCGCATACCCGTCTCTGTCGACCTTGAAGCTGAAGAAATAAGAGAATAGGCCGACCGACCACGGGATGTCCAGCTACCGGAGGAAGACAACGGAGGCCCAAGACGAGCACACAATCCTAATGGCAGCTCAAGCAAGGCTTGAACAAAATCCTACGCTCTTTCATCTCGCGATTGTAGAGGGAGATGTTAGACGTGAAGGATCTGCATCCAGACATGGAATAGGTCGTCCTAACCCAAGGCCTGAAGTCCCAAAGGTTCCGCTTCGATCTCAGTCTGGAGGAACCCCTGAGTTTGGTCGACTTACTGGATAGGACTAACAAGCATATTAATGCACATGAGAATTTCGTCACACCCAAAATATCATATCAGAGACCTATAGAGACTAATGAGTGAAAGAAAAAGAAGATTTTATGAGAGGGTCTTCCATTTCCTCACCTTGCACGTAATTGGGAGGATTGTGATCCCCCACCCCTTTCGGAGGAAAAAAAATTGTGTGCGATAGATGTACGCAGCGCTGTGTGCGATATTAGGGTATACCGAGGGTACAAGGGGCTACATCCACGGTATAAGCCCTTTTAACCTCCTTGTAGCCTCCTTGTAACTTACGTGTAACCTCTTAATATATGATAACAGAAGCGTGAAACTTATTTTAGGGTACAGATAGGTTACAGAAAGTTACAAGGAGATTACAAGGGGTTATACCGTGAATGTAACCCCCTTGTACCCTCGGTATAACCCCAACATCGCACGCAGCACTGCGTGAGGGGTTATACCGTGAATGTAACCCCCTTGTACCCTTGGTATAACCCCAACATCGTACGTAGCGCAGCGTACGTCTATCGCACGCAAATTTATGGAAGCGATCGAGAATTTCAACCGCCATTTTCTCANAATTGCACGCAGCGCTGCGTGAGGGGTTATACCGTGAATGTAACCCCCTTGTACCCTCGGTATAACCCCAACATCGCACGTAGCGCAGCGTACGTCTATCGCACGCAAATTTATGGAAGCGATCGAGAATTTCAACCGCCATTTTCTCACCCCATCTCAACCCCAACGAGTTGGAGTCTGGGTCAGATGAGAATACCGCATACCCGCCTCTGTCGACCTTGAAGCTGAAGAAATAAGAAAATAGGCCGACCGACCACGGGATGTCCTGCTACCGGAGGAGGACAATGGATGCCCAACTACCGGAGGAAGACAATGAAGGTCATCAGAATGACAATGGAATTCAGAGTCACCTACTCGGGGATGACGCCATGATGATTAAGAAAGGCCTGGAGCTTGTGGCAGAGAGGATGACACAACCCAAATTTGACTCGTCGCCCTCTCGGACCTTCCCGCTGTCGGGAGGAGAACCGAGTTTCTGAAGACATAAGATCTTTGGACTACTTGACTTGCAAAAATCACAAACTCTCAACAATCCCTTATTTCGCCAGACAATGAAAGAAATGCAATGAAGCACATGATTTAAAGATAGATAAAAAGGAATTTGTAACACATACATAACCAAAACCCATCATCCTGTCCAAATCTGACATGGCGAACAAGCAGCCTTCCTCACCAATCCTCTATTCCGCCAGAAAAAGAGGATGATCGATCAAGTACACATCGATTGGAGGAAGATTAGGAGTCTTCCGTGGCAATGATCCAACAACAAAAACCAACCTCGACCCTTCTGCCGGCGGAGGCGGGCTCCCGGTGGATGCTGACGGGTCGGCCGACCTTTCCTTTGAACAAACTATGCCCGTAGTTTGACTCCTGCACCCGGAGATACCTTTCATCAGGACGATCCAACGGGTGAATCAGATAACCCCTGCTTGATTGTCCGGATTGGAAAGCTTCGTTCTTTTGAGAGGTAATATTTTGTCTCTCCACCTCCATAAATTATTGCATCCGTACACCTGATACTCCTAACTTGATTGCTAACTTGATAAATAGCAGGAGGCTATCTGATAATTTGGGCCCACTCATGATTCCATTTTCCTCCACCTCGAAAAAAGTGTGAAACTCCGCTTTAAGGCCTGAATGGTCTTTTGCTTAGCGATTTCGCCAAATTTAACTGATTTACTAGGGCAGTCGATTGTAATTATAAAAAAAATGAAGATTAAGCATCTCTCACTGGAATAAATACAAAGATAATATAATTTTTTTTCTTCCCTTCTTCCTTATTTGTGGAGGACTTGGCACAAAATTCAAGGGGAATTCAATTATTGTGCAAATAATAATCTTGAAATATTGTTAACTTTTTGAATTTTAAGATTCTCTTGTCATGATTGCATTTGTTACTATCACAAAACAAAAAATTTGAGAAATTTAATATGTACATCAAATATAAGACAACACAAACTTCAAAAAAATCCATCAGTTGACGGAAAAGATGACTTGGCGAACTATGGTTCACCAGGAGTAACACAAGAGCCCTATTTATTTTCTTGGTTCATACCAGTCAGACAAAATCCACCCCTCTAATGTGAATGGAAGTCAGTGATCTGTTCAAAGGGGACTTTAGTCAAGACTGTATGACCTTTACCGTTGAACCCGCCTGACAACTTGGATGGACGAAACAATCCACCCAAACTAGTATGCCGACCCACAAACGATGACCGGTCCCAGTACTCGACCAAATGCTTTTCCAAACTATCAGTTTTATTAATCAATATTACCCAAAATGCCCCCTATCAGCTCTACCTTATTAAAGTCACAAAATGTAATTTAACCACTCTCAAATATTTAAATAGGGGGTTCATTTCATGAATAAATGTTACACAATTTTACTGCTCATTATTGTGCTCTCCCTGTTTTTTTTTCTCTCTTCTACGTTATATTCATTGGGTGTGTCTCCAGGTCAATTTCAGATTCAACGACATATGAGTACTTTGTTGTTACTGCAAAAGTAATACCTTCTTTCTCTACAACTTTACATTGCCTTTCTACTTAAATTATCAAGAAATCATACATAATGTCAATATTATAGTATCAAAAATGGGTGCTTCAAATTATAATTACCTGCAACCCATTGTAATAATGTATACTATCACCAAATAATTTTCTTGAAACAAACTATTCAACCTTAACAAACCTTATTGGAACTAAGCTAACTTCAACAAACATTATATATATATATATATANAGGAAAAAAATTGCGTGCGATAGATGTACGCAGCGCTGTGTGCGATATTAGGGTATACTGAGGGTACAAGGGGGCTACATCCACGGTATAAGCCCTTTTAACCTCCTTGTAGCCTCCTTGTAACTTACGTGTAACCTCTTAATATATGATAACAGAAGCGTGAAACTTATTTTAGGGTACAGATAGGTTACATAAAGTTACAAGGAGATTACAAGGGGTTATACCGTGAATGTAACCCCCT
>JXCR01027078.1:0-10785 GCA_002079205.1 Phalaenopsis hybrid cultivar
GGAAAATTTTTAGTACAAATACAAGTAGAACTAAACTGCAAAAGCCTAACCAAAATGGTTATTGAATTGGAAAATTTTCAGCTCCCCAATTCTATAACCATTCTCATTCCCTAAACATTCAAGTTTATGCTTAGATGGTGAGAAAAGGGATCCAACAGAGCCTCAAATNGATATCGGGTAGGGCGAGAGTGTGAGGTCAAAAAAAATACCTCATATCACGGATCACAGCCTCGTTAAGCTTCGGGCGAGGTCGAAACCGAAGGCGAGACGGGAAGGGCGAGGGCAAGGGGGAGAGACGGGAAGGACAACACGGGAAAAATAACCTAAACGCGAGAAGCATACGCGGAACGGAGGTCCTGGCCGGATTACGCTCCCTTAAGGAATTCGTGATAAGAAAACGAGGCGTTTTCAAAACGTTCAATGCGAACGTTATTTTCAAACGGAAAATGCCGCCACTTCCGATAAGCGCCCTCAAACGGACCCTCAATTTACCAAACAACCCCTAAAGAAATCAAGCAACACTCAAAAATGAGATACGAAAACTTGATAGTTTTTATTTAATTATATTAATATACAAAAGGGAGGGGATAGGATCCAATCAACTAACAAAGAAATCATAAATATGTTGTACATAAACAAAGGAATCTCGTTAGATCTTCTCGCATCCTGAATACACACATGATCAAAATAAAGAACCATAAAAATTCTCACAAGAGATCGTTACATCACAATAAGATGCTCCTCACGTATGCACTTCAAAGCCATCAAATCTTCTTAAAAATCATGGAATACAAAAGCGTATATCAACAAGGGAAGCTCGAGAGATGTCATATGTAAATCCTATAGGAGAGCTCTTATATGTAGAGCCACCAAACCTCATGTAGATAGAGATATGTATTGCAAAAATATCTTGGTGGGATGACATGTTTTTATGGCTTATAAATGGCTTGCAATTTATGGCACTATGTGAATCTCAAAAGCGCTTAGTTCATTCAAAGAAATTTACACATATCAACTTAGGTCCAATCATATATATAAAAAAAAAAGTTAGTTCCAATGTAAGAGTGGTCATACCAACCTAAACATGGTATTTCCTAGGGGAAGAGTTATTGGATCCAGCTCAACTGAAATACTTACATTATATAGGTTTAGAATACAACTCTACCCTTCACTATCACTAGAAAATGTGGGATTACAAGATGTGATAATTGTCTTCATTCGATAGTTGGTGACCACAGACAGTGGACATCAACACACACACGCGCACACACACAAACACACACACACACAAACACACACACACACACACAACTCAAATATATATATATATATATATATATATAGTTTGAGATGTTTGTAAACAACAAGCTTTTTTAACCGCCCTAATCTTAATCACATAATTCCACTTCTAATAAAGGCGGACTCATCACACAAGCTCCACCATGAAGGCACTATTTTGTACCATGTTTACATGAAGCCTATTGAAATTATTCTTGTCATCACATGTCCACGCCTGACCTGTAGGCCTTGGCCACCATAAATCTCCTACAGAGTTTCCATATGCGAAGCTTAGTTGCATGTGTCTTGATAATAAAAACAATCACATGACTAGTCATCCAATATATCATCATTACGTGCTAAATGAAATAATACCTCCTTGGAAGCAAACTTTGCTAAATGAGTTAAGATTTTCTCCACCTCAAGTGTATAATTGAAAACTGAATAAACCCTCTAGTCTCTTCTACCAATCACCATTCTATTATCAAAACATTGTCCTTTTTAGCCTTAACTCTTAATCCCCTTTCACCCCAAGTATACATATAAAAACTAAAATTTAGGTGTTAGATATGCAAATACATAGAAATTAGGTGGCATGTATGTAAATGCCCTATTGAACTATTATTATTATTATCATGAGTTCATTAAATCATGCTTCCACTTGTTCATAATTTCTTTTAAGCTTCACTTTGCATCAGATTTTTTACTTAAGATGTTTTGGTTGGCCACACTGCAGATTATCAAAATCATATCTTTGCCCATTATTTTCTTTATTATACATAATATTTGGAGGAAACATATTTTAGGGATATAACCATTATGATCATTTGGGTATTAATTTTAGGGCCCCTTCATCATTTTTTATCAGCTATTTTTCCATTTTGTGCTCTATTATTTCGTTTTGCTGTTTCACTTTGGTTGCTTTTAGCAGATTTTCCCTGGTTATTGTAAGCTTGTTTCCTTTTAATATAATAGGCAAAGACTCAAATTTTTCAAAAATAAAAAAAAAGGCATTTACATGCATACCACACAATTCTTTAGTAGTTACATAGCTTACACCTAAACATTAATATTTACTTCAATATCACGTAAATCTTAAATATTACAAGCACTATTTGCTTAAAAGTAAAATACACTTTATCATGCATCACTTCATGACACCGAGGAATTTTAAGTGTAAACATCAAACTTGCTTGTTAGATATGTAAATATTTAAGAATTGTGTTATATAATTTTCCAAAAAAAAAAAAAAGTAAGACTCGATCAATTAAAATTCAATAACTGCTACAAAACCTAAGCAAGCACAAGTCTGTTTTTAAGCTGGGGAATGTACATATATATCTCTAAAGTCTTATGTATTTTCATCACACACTAAAATCTCAAATTTTATTCCTAAAATGCCCTAATTTTTAAATGATATAAAATATAAAACTAACATTAACTTATCTAAAATAAAGTCACCTTTTCATATTATAGTTGATAAAATTGAGATCTCATTAAGATAGTTCGATCCTCTTAACAGAGATTGGAGCTGACAAAACTAGCCATTTTCTGAATACTTAAATCATTAAACCTAATTAAATTAAAAATTAATATTTTAATCAACTCCCCGATGATGGTTGTGTTGAATGTAAATCTCAACTGAAGGGGTCTATCCTAAAATAAAAGACTTTAAAATATAAAATTTTTAAAATATTGAAAATCTATAACTAAAAAACTTGAGGCAAAATCCGTCCAGTCCTTGCAATCATTTGTCAAGGGAGTCAATTTTAAGATTGACTCGAGTTCATAAGAAGCTAATGTCATGTTAAGTGTACCATTATATTCACCTTCAAAATAATCCGTGCTAATAAGGACGTGTCCTGAGTTATTTGTTCGCGTGGTTTGACTAGTAGGTTTCACTAAAAAAGTGGTTACAATCAAAACCAATAAAACCTATGACCGGGTTGTTTTGTGATACCACCCGGAACCAAAATTAGCGAGCCAACAACAACGAAATTGTAATAAGTAGGTTGAAAAAACTTAAATGGGGGTTGCTCTTACAAATATCAAAAGACAATAAACATGATACAATATGATATACTGTTCGAGAGGTAGATCGTCTCTCCCACAACCCTAGACGCGCTAGGAACAGCACACGAAAAGAAAGAAAACTGCAACCAACACAATACAACACAAAAGAACAAACCCTAGTACCCTATTTCTCCTAAATACTCCTCTAGATCCTTTTAGGCTTTCTTTTGGTTGTTGGAATCGCGCCCAGTATCCTAAGATAATCTCGTTCCGCTTGAACCGGCCGCTTGGTGCTGTGGCTTGGGTTGACCGGTCTAGGTCTGCCCTTTTTGGGCCGATTCGACTGGTCTGGAGACAGGCGGCCTTGTATCAACTCTCCCCTCCCAAAAAACACCTTATCCTTAAAGTGGAAGGTTGAGAACTGTCTTTTGATCCCTTCATAAGGCTTTCATATAACTTCATTGTCTGACATATTTTTGCACCTAACAAGTACCTCCTTTGCTCCCACCATCCCTTGACGCACTCCTACCTCTAAAGGTTTTAGAACCACCTTTGTATCTTCTATCAGTGTCGACGATAGTGAAGCCGAGGGAGTATGATCACCAATGGCACTCCTCAGCTGAGACACATGAAACATAGGATGTGTTGTCGATGATGGTAGTAGCCTCAAACGGTAGACCACTTCCCAAATGCATGTCATAATCTCCAAGGGTCCAAAAAATTGTGGAGCAAGTTTCTCATTCCTCTTCGTCAGCATCTTCTACCGATAGGGCCTCAATTTTAAGTAAACCATGTCCTCGGGCTCAAATTGTATATCTCTCCTATGCCCATTCACCTTCCTCTTCATGATCTATTGGGCTCTTAGTTGATGACCTCTTGAGATTTGTCAATACCTTGTCCCTCTCCTCAAGGTACTGATCAACATTGAATACTGGTATGGTTGTTGACCTCACTTTTGGCGGAGGTGTAGTTTTTTTCCTCTTTAATAGCCCAGGGTCTAGCCGTAGGACTTTCCTGTCGATTACTCCCAGAAAACTAGCAAAGGAGCCCTCCCTGTTAGAAATTCTGAGCTTTTCTTCGCTCGACTTGACGTTCCACATGATAGTTTTGACCGCTATTACTTAGTAGGTAAGACTACCGTGGAGGAACTCAAGGAGAGTCCTTATAGGACTGTTGGCCTTAGGATTGACTGAACGCGTTAATCTGCCGCTATCGCGCTTTTCGTCTCCTTATTTGATTAAGCTCGAGCTGAATTTCTGACGTGATTTGGATCGCGACGCGTTTTTGTCTCAATCGTCGACGGGGTTGCCTAAACGACTTCGTATGACAAAACGAACTACGCTGACACGTCCAGAACGTTGATTTTGCCTAAAAGGGGACGTTCGTTTCACCGCGACGACATGTCTGGGGAAAAATACACATTTAAATGTTAATTATAATAATAAATAATATTTTTTTTTATTATTATAATTAATACCTTATATTAAATCCTAACCTAATTTCATTATCTCCTCCTCCCCTCAGCTGAGTCTCGACCCCGTGGACCTCTGCCCTTTGGCTCGCTCGGTTCCACATGACTCGCTCCTTCGTGCCGTTGGATTCTCGTTCCCGCACTCACCTCGCGCACGCGGGACTATCCCGCGATCCATCCCTTCGATCCGTATGTGATCCCTTAATCATTCCCTCTCCTTCTCTCTGGTCTATATGAGACTCTGTTTGGTGGATTTCGAAAGGCCGAAAAAAAAATTTCTAAGGNGCCTCGCGCACGCGTGACTATCCCGCGATCCATCCCTTCGATCCGTATGTGATCCCTTAATCATTCTCTCTCCTTCTCTCTGGTCTATATGAGACTCTGTTTGGTGGATTTCGAAAGGCCGAAAAAAAAATTTCTAAGGGAGGGAAAACTCTGTCATTTTCTTTTCTCACTTACTTCTTTAGCCTGTTGTGCTTGGGTTGGCTTCCTCTTACTGTTAGAAAAGGAGTTAAAGTAGGGACTGCCTTTAAAGTTTCTGTGTTACTTTCTTTTTGCTTCAAGGAGGTACCTTCTCCCCCCTGTGCCTTGCTTCTATTCGGTTTTCCCTCTGCCGAGCCTTTGAGCTTGGTGTTGTGGATGGTATAGCATGCTAGGGTGATATTGCACCTATATTTTTGAAATATTTGTTACTTAAGCATCTAGAAATGGAAATGTGAGCATGTTCTAGGAGTTAGACTTGATTACTTGCTTAAAGTGGTGAAGCTATGACATGCTTCTATTTATTGTAGCATATTTCTATTGGAAGCAATTAGAAACATGGATTTGAGACAATGTTAGCTCCTCTTGCAAGCATTTTAGGATATATATCATGAAGCTTTTCATTTATTCTTATCTAGCATTAGACATTAAAAGGTTTGTTTGATCTTTCACGCATGTGGAAGGCTCAGTTTTAGCATCTTAAATTTCTTTTGGGCTTAAAAATGCATGCTATGAAGAAATTCATCTTGATTTGGGAAAGTTCTACAACTGTTCTTGTTTGAAACACGTGGTGGCCCTATGTTTTTGGTGTTTTGAAGGCATGAGAATGTTTTTCTAGCTTTTGTTATGGCCGGGTTCTGAGCTTTAGTTGCTGCTCGGTTTGGCTCATTGTAGTTTTTCCTTACTTGAAGTACATATTGTGAGAAAATCTATTTCACTTGGAAGTATCTTATATCCTGCTTTGATAGTTTGGTTTGGCTCCTCGAAGGGGAAGGGAACATCTTTCATGCTTAGAACAATTATATTGGTAGCTTAAAATATTTTTCATGCTACTGTTATAGTTTAAAACATATTTTGGCTCCATATTTTGATGTTTCAAGGGCATATGGGTATTCTTTAACCCTTAGATGGCATGGGTTTTGAACTTTTACTATGGTTGGGTTTTGACCTCTATTGGGGGCTTGGTTTTCACCTTGGAAGTGCATGGGATGTTGGTTCTGTTTAGGCTTGACTTTTGGTTTTGGTTGAAACATTGTCCTAACTGCTTAAGCTTCACATATGGGCTTTGAGGGGTTTGCTTTTGGCTTTATTTGGGGGCTTGGTTTGCTTGCCTTAGCTCCTATCCGAGAGCCCATTTTTGGTGTTTATTCCTGTCTCTGCTCCATAGCTGTGGGAGGGTTTGGTTTTATTTGCTTTAACCCATGCTAGGGGCTCGGTTTTGATATCTTGTGAGTGTTTTTGGCTTAAAAATACATGTTGTGGAAGAATTTATTTTGATTTGGAGGAGTTCCATAGTTATTCTTGTTTGAAACATATGGTAGTTCTATATTTTGATGTCTTGAGGGCATAGAGATGTTTTTTAGCCTAGTTGTTGACTCGGTTTGAACTTCAGCTGTGGCTCGGTTTGGCTTTGGCTAGGAGCTCGGTTTTGCCTTGTCCTGCCCCTACCCGAGAGGTGGCTTGGGTTTTGATTTTTGTTGGCCTTAGCTCCTACCTGAGAGCCTATTTTGGCGTACTATGTTGTCCTTATTTGAGAACTGTTAGCTGGTTTTGACGGATTGGTTTGGAAGTTTATAAGGCTGCAGTTTTGATATTTGCTTGGACCCAGTTTTACTATGATATATGCCACGGTTTGGGGCTCGATTCTCTGGTCTTATGTTTATTCTTGCCTCTGAATCCTGGTGTGGGGTTGGCAGTGGGCATAGTGACTTCTCCCTACTACCTTCATCCGAAAACTTTGTGGGATTTGCTCTCCTACTCGTGAGTATCATTGGCTATTGTCTGCCTTGCTTTTGTGTTGCCTTGCAGCCCTTACCTGAGGGCCTATTCCTCTCATCTCACGGTCCCTAGCCATGTGTTTGTGATGTGGTTGAGTTAGCATCCTCCCTTTTTGCCCTACCCGTGAGCTCACCATCGAGATTTGTTCCTCTTGCAGTCCTCACCCGTGACCTATTGGAGGTTGTTTGGTGTGATTTAGTCCTTCTTGTTGGGCTTGAGCTACTTGGAGGATTGTAGGTGAATTGAAATTATGATTACATGTTGAACTCTCTTATGTAAATCAAAGATCCATATATCGTTTGTTTGGCTTCCCTTAACCGTGAGCTTCTTGTGCCTTGAGTTGCCTTGGTCGTGAGCCTCTCTTGTTCTTTAGGCTGCCTTGACCGAAAGCCTTTGGGTTGCCTTGGCCAAGAGCCTTAGTTGCTGTCCTCCTTTCAATTGATCCTGGGACCTACCTTTTCGGGTCTTTTCGTTATAAGTTTTGAGAGCTGATTCATCATTCATTCTTTTCGATGTTTTAGGTGGATCAGTCTCTCCTCTCTCTCACACCAATTTTATTTTTTTTTTCTTGCTTCTTAGTTCGATTTTTTATGCTTATGTCTGATACATATGTGTTCACGTATAGCCTTTTGCTATATGTGAAACCATCAAACAAGGTCTCAAGTAGGTCTTATTTTTGGGCTTAGGGCGGTGATGACAAAGGCACACCGGAGATAGAGCAGAATGATATGTCATTCTACGACATTGGGATCCGATTCAGGAACCTATCAAGATCCGATTCAGGAACTCGGTGAGCTGTAGGATGACAGTATCATTCACCGACATAAGACTAGCGGGAGTTGACTCGAATCTTCTTAGGTTGTTGGTGGACCTACGCCCGACAGCGCGATCGACTCGTGGACAACTACTTTTCAAAATTGATAAAAAACAAATTTGATAAGAACAGATACATCTTTTTCTAAAACAAAAATATGTTTTTCGCTACAAATAAAATTGATACAGCCTCTTTTGTATGCTTGAAATCTATGTGCATGCTAAAATATAAATTTTAAATACATTTTAAACATTGGTTGTTTACTTGTTGATTAACTGTTTGGGCTAAGGAGTACTCTTCTGAGTTAGGTTCGATAAGACACCCTTCTAGTTGAGTGGCGGGCTTTATACATCCAGGTGACGAGTAGCCTTCGACGACCCTCGAGTACTAACATATAGTTGAGCCTAGCCCCGACCCGAGTGCTTGCGGTCCCCTCTTTTCGGACTTCTTCATATGTTTTCTTGGAATTTTTGGGTGGTCTCTTTTCAAGATTTTCCCGTGTTTTTCTATGATTTTCATCGATTTGTCGATTCATCAATTTCCTCGCATTTTTCTTGTCATAAGTCTTTTGACGATTTTTCTCGAGATTTCTGGATGATGCTTCTTTGTTTTCGTTTATATAAAGCATTTCAGTCTTCTTTCTCAAATTTTGTAGCTTGTGTATGTTGCATCAATTATACTTAAGGAACAACGGATCTCCCAAGTATACGAGTTTGTTTTTTGTTTACAACATATTACTTTATGGTAGTCACTTTCTTGTTGTAATGTCTACTTCTTCTTTACTGCATGTTGTACTGTTCTCTTTACCGCATTCTCTACTGTTTGTCATGTGCTACATACTCTACTGTTATGCTATACACTGTACAATTTCAACATGTTCCTTATAAAATGTTTAAAGAACTACAACCATAGGGCCGCTGGATTTGACATCATAACCTGACACCCTAGAAAACTTAAACTCGTCACGACAAGGAACTTAGAGCTAGCGCAGTGGGCAGCACGACCATCTTCAACAGCAGAACATGTTTTTCTCAGCTAAATCATTCCTTCCTTAGAATTAAACAACAATCCATAGGATTTCGAGGTCGTTTGCGTGGTGCAACATAAATCTTCAACTTTTCTTTTAAGCATTTGTACAGCTCTGCTGTGCAATATAAGCCCTTTAGGATTCCGAGGTTGTCGTCCGTCACGACCTAAATCCTCACATATTTCAGGCTGTTTGTGTGATCGTTTCATAAGAATGTAAACCCTAAATAAATAAAATTTGCAGGATGGAACACTTGAATAATTTTTTCTTGAAATTGAAGCCAAACCATAGGGTAGACTGGGAAGTTACCTTGGTTCTCCTTCGGATCTATGACATCCCTTAGTTCTTCTTTCTTTGGATTCTATAATAAATTTTCCAAACTTGAACCATTCCTTTCTCACACCTCCTTGTCCGATTTCGTTGAAAAGTCCTATACTTTTGACATCTTTGAAGATAATATTTCCGGATTTTTATCGAGAGTATTCTTAGGTAACTACGATTGTCTAAGATGTAATTAACTATAGTGGTTTGCCCCTATAAGAAGCTTTGCTGAACTCAGCTTAAAATAAACCATATTTAATTTTTCATATTAAATAGGGGAATTTGTTGGCAAATAAAATGGTTTCGCAGACTAAACAAACGTCATATATTTCTTATTTTATTTGATCGAGTCTCATTCTCAAGTCTTGTGTTTATCCCGCGGGATAGATAGAAGATTTGAGGTAAAGTGCTCTTTCATTTAAACTATAAAAAAATATGGAGTCAGTTTGATTTTCATATTTTTCTAAACTTAAATTTATATGTAAATTAAGGTGTCCTTCCGAAGCGAATGACGAGATTTCGATTTATGTGACCGACAGTTTATTACGAGCAACTCCCCCAATTTTTTAGTGTCGACAGCTTCTGGAGACTCCGCTAGGGAATAGCTTCTCTCTCCATTTAAATAAGGAAATATTATTTTCATATATCAGTAATGTGTCTGTCCCTCTTAGACTAAATCACATTTCTTCTGTTGACATGTTTTACTCATTTCTTACTTGGGAAAGTACGATCAACTCATTCGGACCTCAGGATTGTCTGTTCAATCTCCCTAATGGGTGCGTTGGTGAACTAGTTCCACCTGGACATTATGCGTTGTGAAGTCAGTCTCGCACTGGGTCCTAAACTTTACTCTCTTATGTGTCTGCACTGAGTCCTAAACAGTTACTAAAAGTTCTTCTGAAGTGTTCTGAAAAGAATTTGTCGTCCCAACTGGTAGCCGCCACTTCTGAATGGCAAATACAATAGCTATCAACTCCTGATCATAAATTGACTTGAATTTTTCCCTAGCGGTGAGCCCTTGACTGAAGTAAGCAATCGACCATTGGTCCTGCATGAGTGCTGCTCCNTCATGAAAGCAGGTAGAAACATGACAAGTGTAACATGCTGTATAAGAAGAGCTATAGCAGGTAGAAACAGGACAAATGTAACATGCTGTATTAGAAGAGCAGTAGCAAGTAGAAACAGGACAAATGTAACATGCTGTATTAGAAGAGTAGTAGCAGGTAGAAGTAGGAAAATTAAGTACTATAAAATGTAAAGCAAACCTGTATGCCTGTGAAATCCGCTGCCCCTTAAGCATAGCAAACCTAAATGCATCTCAAAAAGTAAATCTCGAAAGAAACATCGTCCAGGAAACCCGAAGAAAAGTGGAGGAACTTGAGAAAATCAACGAAAGAGACTCAAGTGAAAGAAAATCCTCAAAACTCCTGGGGGAAATCCCAGAAAAGAAAAGTAACACGAATGTCCGTCCACACCAAAAATCGATAAAACAAAAATAAAATCCGGACAAGGGGGACCGCAAGCACTCGTATGGGACTAGGCTCAGTTATATTTATTCTCGAGGGACCACGAAGGCTACTCGGTCACCCGAACGTATAGAAC
>JXCR01027089.1:15805-27171 GCA_002079205.1 Phalaenopsis hybrid cultivar
ATGCGTCCACAAATAGCATTTCAAATTCGCCAAACAAAAGTAAAACAAACATGGCCGGGACTTGTAGTTTTGAAGATCAAGTTTTTCAGAGCCAAAAATGAATACTGCACGGTCCATAATTTTTATTGGACTTCCAAAAAATGATAAGCTAACTCTCCATTTAACATAGCATTTGTGGGGATCTTTCTATAATTAGATTGTATTATAAGGACCTATTTTACTTTTATTTTCATTGGTATATAATAAGAGTATATTAAGCAATGTTTTAAAAAGGCAAAATAGAGAATTGAGGTGTTTTTTCTTTGCAAGGCGAAGTGTAAGCGTCAAAACAAAAAAATAAAAACTCACAAAATTAAACATAATTCATAAATATAACATTTGACTAACCGCAAAACTTGATCATTAGACTTCAATATTTCACTTAATAACACGTGCATATAATATTCCCAAATACCAAAAATAAAGCAAAAGTTTGAAATAATATTTGAAAATTAAACTTAGGCGGTGTTTGGCTGTAACTTTGATTTACGTTAAATAGGATTATCAAATCCGATAAATCCGGATTTATCAAATTCACACCGCAACGATTCTACTCTCAAACTATGATAAAATAAATCGATCTCGCAACCAAATTTACGTCATATAAGTGATGGAATGTGCGAAGAAAAAATAGAATGCGAGAAAATTGGATTTAACCGAGCAACGGATTTATTTATTTATTTTTTTTTGTTTAGTTAAATTTAAGTTAAATTCATGGCTAAATCCAATTAATAGGAAGCTACCAAACACCACCTTNGTAATGATAGATAATTTGCCAGATATTAGACAAAACAATATTATAAATTTTCTTATTAACAACCCTTATAGAGCACTGTTATTGAAATTTGTTGATATATCAACTTTTACAAAAGATGCCCTATTGTTTTTTAAAATACACGATGAGATTGTTAAAGAAGTTGGGGTGAGCTTGGTTGTTCAATTTATTACAGATAATGCACGTGCCTATAAGGCTACAGGGAGAATGTTAATGTAGAATAGGAAACATCTTTATTGAACTTTTTATGCTGCTCATTTTCTTAATTTAATGCTTGAAAAGTTGAGACAATTGCCGCGATCTGTTTTGCTTAAAGCGAAAACAGTAAATAAATTTATTTACAACCACTCTTTGGTATTAAGCTTGATGAGAAAATTTACAGATAATGAATTTATCTGACCAACAATTTCAAGATTAGCCACAACTTAGTTGACTTCACAAAGATTTAAAGAGCTATGACAACCTTTGGAAGCTATGTTTGCTTTTGAAGAATGAAATAAAAGTTGCAAGGCAATAAAAGTAGAAGAAAAATAAGTGAAGAAGATTATTATGAGAGCTGATTCGTAATGTAAAACTTGAAAGATAAACACTTGATGGTACTAAAACAATAAAATGGCGGTGATGGAATAAATCCTTTAATTGATGATGATATTATATCTGATGATGAGTATATAATGCCTAAGAATGATGAAGGATTTGAGGTTGAAGTTGAAGAAATGATTTTTAGTGATGATGATGAAGATATTAATGCTAACATATAAAGGGGTCAAGAAGATATTGAATGTGGAGCGGATTCTACTTCACAGTCATTTAAAAGAAAAAAAAAACAAAGTTGGGTTGGAGCTTCAACCAAATCTAAATGTAATTAATTAGTTATTTGTGTTACTAGTTACTAATTTATTATTTTATTTAAAATTATATTAAAATCCATGTTAATTGATGCATAAAGTTAAATGAAAGATGCGGAGATTGAAGAAAACTTTGAAGATGATGATAACACAAAATTTGAGGGTGATAGAGTGATTGCATATGATGATTTTTCCAAAGATGATGAAAGTAATGGTGATACCTTTGAATCTATTTCTTGTGGCATATTTAAATTCTAAGGTGGTGTTTGGTAGCTTCCTATTAATTGGATTTAGCCATGAATTTAACTTAAATTTAACTAAACAAAAAAAAATAAATAAATAAATCCGTTGCTCGGTTAAATCCAATTTTCTCGCATTCTATTTTTTCTTCGCACATTCCATCACTTATATGACGTAAATTTGGTTGCGAGATCGATTTATTTTATCATAGTTTGAGAGTAGAATCGTTGCGGTGTGAATTTGATAAATCCGGATTTATCGGATTTGATAATCCTATTTAACGTAAATCAAAGTTACAGCCAAACACCGCCTAAGTTTAATTTTCAAATATTATTTCAAACTTTTGCTTTATTTTTGGTATTTGGGAATATTATATGCACGTGTTATTAAGTGAAATATTGAAGTCTAATGATCAAGTTTTGCGGTTAGTCAAATGTTATATTTATGAATTATGTTTAATTTTGTGAGTTTTTATTTTTTTGTTTTGACGCTTACACTTCGCCTTGCAAAGAAAAAACACCTCAATTCTCTATTTTGCCTTTTTAAAACATTGCTTAATATACTCTTATTATATACCAATGAAAATAAAAGTAAAATAGGTCCTTATAATACAATCTAATTATAGAAAGATCCCCACAAATGCTATGTTAAATGGAGAGTTAGCTTATCATTTTTTGGAAGTCCAATAAAAATTATGGACCGTGCAGTATTCATTTTTGGCTCTGAAAAACTTGATCTTCAAAACTACAAGTCCCGGCCATGTTTGTTTTACTTTTGTTTGGCGAATTTGAAATGCTATTTGTGGACGCATGTTATATGATGCAATTTTGATGTTTTGATCATTTCATGCTCATATAAGATTACATAGTTGCATATTCATTTATGTATTATTAGACATAGCTATTTGTTGTATAAAATGTTACTATTTCTTTACAAGAGTTTCTGTACATAATGTGGTTCTATGCTAGACATTCAGTGCATGCACCATATTTTAGTTGCTCGATGAGTTGGTATGAATAATGCAGCATGCACTTTGCACTTAGGACAATGCTTTGGAATGGTGAATGAGAGAGCATGGTGAGTTTTTTGTATTTGTTTTTTCTTTTCCGAAGTACTATTTGCACGCTGCTGTATTCAGGGAAATCTGATTATTTATAGCTTTTTTTGAGTTGATTAATTTAAGCATGTCTGATATGTTTTGTTTCCTTCAATGGTCTAGGTTTACGAGGCTGAGTTTAAAGTCTTTTAAGTACACTTTTTAGTAATTTTATTTTTTGATGGATACTTGAACGGAATAAAGATTTGATAGTTGCAGACATACCTTGGAAAGTTAGAAGCTTTTTTCTTATTTGGAGTGATTTTAAAAACTTGTTAATGTGAGGTAACTGATTTGTATCTTTTTTGTTCTCATTCTCACCACTTCTGACTTTGCTTACTTTTCATATAAGGTTTATGAGTGGAGGAAGAATCCTGCACTTCAGCCAGCTATCATGATGGTGCTTATCTCTATTAAGGTAATGTGCTTAACATGAATCACCTACAATTTTATTGTGCTAGGAAGGAAAAGATGAACATTGACTAGATCTCAGGAGCCAGGACCAGTGATGCCGACAACCTACAGATGTGATGTCTTTTTTATGTTTGGTGGTTGGAAAATTGATTTTCTTTTGTTGATTAAGGTTGTCTATTGTCTAATTTTTTTTTAAAAAAGAAAAGTTTGATAATGTTTTGCTTGAGAAGGTCAAAATGCATAGGTTGGCCTTACTTGGATGAGGTTGATTTGGCAAATTTTTAAATAAAATCGTACAAGATGTGCCAAAAGATTATTTTTGCTTGTAATATGGGGTTACTCTATGTAGGCTCACTTTTATCGCTCTACCCCTCCAGGTTTTTATAAAAATAACAATTTGAGGACCGTTTGGCCTCTATAAGAGCTCGTTTTTGTTGCTCTATCTGTATATCTTCATAAATATATCAATGACTTGGGAATTGTTTTATCTTTATAGGGGCATCGTGCATGCAATAGTTATCAGAAACATATCATTACCAACCTATCTCATATAACATATTCTTTTTAAGCGTATTTCATTTTCGTTATTGAACATTTAAATGTGTATTTCGTTCATTTTGAACTTGCTAATCAACATTGTACATCATTGTGCAACCTGTAAGTTATTTTATCATGAAAATGCAAAATTTAAATAAATGTTTGCGTATTTCCAATGCTTCAAATTTATGCATTTTATAATTTAAAATAATGCGCAATCATTTAATCATGAATGGTAGGACATGGATGTGCACTGTATAATATGATTGGCTTTTTAAATTGTAATTTACATTTTGTCTAACTTATAAATTATTTAAAATAGACATAATTTTGGCCTTATAAATTAGAAATCGAGTATCTTACACACTTGATGAATACAAGATAAATTTCTTTGTTACAGTCAGTTGAAACCATGTTCTCTTGTCAACACTCAACAAAATTTAAATTTCTCAATTTGTAGAATTTTCTAACTTCCAATAGTTTTATAACAAAATTACTTCGAATTAAACTTCAATTTCAAATTTACTCCTCATACAAACCTTAATACTTACTATTTTGATCCAAAGTCGATTTTGTTACAGGAATTTTTGAAATATTGAAATTTATCTCTAAAATTCTAACTGTTTTATCTTCTTCCGCTCTTTCAGCCCTCCTAACTTCTAGCTCTCAGTTGGGTTCCTTACTGGATGGATAAACGAGGAATAACAGTACTTATAATAATGTAAATCTTAATATATGTATATATATTGACGCTGGAGCTTTCCTCCCGCGGTACTGTAGCAGCCACGGTACCGCAGATGCATTACTGCCGCTGCTACAGTAATCACGGTCCCCCTTTCCTTTCATGATGCTTTTTCATTATAATTCCTTTCCTTCTCTACTTCTTTTCAATTCCTTTCCTTGCATATTATATTTCTTTCCTATCCTACTCTTTAGATATTTTATCTACTAATACCCTCTTTATATAACTGCTGTTTTCTAAGATTAGGGGGAGGTTTTTATGATTTCAGATTTCTGAGTGCGGCGTTTGAGGCGTTATTCCCCTCTGGGGGTTGTATCTGACGGCGAGAAGATATTCTGGCTGTAACTCGTCCAAGGTGGTGACCGTCTTCATGGGTTCGAATGGTGCTCTGACTGTAGCTCAAACCCGACGAGACATTTATCTTTTCACAACTCCCTCTCCCACGCAGTCTAGCAATTGCCTACTTGCTGCTCCCCCTTCTGTACAAGCAAACCTGCTTTCCCTTCCCCTATTTCCCTACCACCGACACCTTAGTTCCCTCTCCCGGCTGCCGCCTACAACCCCACCTGCCACCGTCACCTTCATTGGAGTCGATGTGTTATGTCTTTATTGTTTGTTGTCATTATATCATGTCGCAAGAGTCTCGTTTGTATCGATTGGAATTCATTAATAATAATTTTGTTCTTTCATGGTGGTTTGGGTCCTCCAGTATCATATATATATATGTGTGTGTGCGCGCGCGCGCGTGAAAGATCTGACTCATTGGTGCGACCTCGGACATAAATCCCTCGGGTCGAGGGCTTGAATCCTGTGGCGCAGGCTCTTTGAATCTGAATCAAGCATACCGGAGTTTCAACCCTTATGGGGAATCGATATTTAGTGCCCACTGGACTAAATATCGATTTCCTTTTAATATATATATATTACATAAGTCAATCAAGATTGGAAGTTTTTAAAGGTTTCATTTTTTTTTTCCTGTGGTGACGGAGTTGTCGATGTTGATTGTGCAAGACAAATATTTCGGTGAGATCAAAATANATGCTTATTAATCCTATGAATCATTAGTCATTCTTCATGAGCTTGAAACATTTCTTTTATCTTCACCTTTTGGTGTGAAAAAAAAAAGGTTCAATATGTTTTATAAGGAGCATTTCTCAATGAAAATTTAGGAAACCTGAAATTTGTGCAATTTAGAATGCTGGATACTTATCCATGGGCCATTCAATTCTCTTTTCTAACACTTGAGGCTTGACTGTTATATTTAAGAGCATTTGCAAACACACCACTCAATTCTTACATATCGAATAATTTAATTGCATGGGCTGAATTTAGCAAGCTATTTGGAACATTGTAAAAGCCTGTCTTATGGGCTGAATTGGCTTCAGTTTAGAGTTTTTAAAAATATATTTTGGTGGACTGAAATGACCGTAATTTTGGGGGGCTTCTAAATGCAACTTTTGGCGATGTTTTGGGCGGATTTTGGGCTGCTTTCTTACTTGTTTGGAGCTGTTTTTTGGGCTGCAGTTTTGCTCTCGTTTAGGAGAGGTTTTTGATAGCTTTTTGGGCTACTCTCTTGACTTGTTTTGAGCTGCTTTTGGGCTGTAGTTCTGCTCTGTTCAGGAAAGACTTTGATAGCTTTTTGGGCTACTCTCTTGACTTGTTTTGAGCTGTTTTTGGGCTGCAGTTCTGCACTGTTCAAGAGAGACTTTGATAGCCTTTTGGGCTGCGGTTTTACCCTGGTTTTGGATGGTTTCGCTGCAGGTTTTGGGGTGGTTTCTTGGCTACAGTTTGGCATGATTTCAGTGTTTTTTGGGGCTGCAGTTGGCCCTGATTTGGTGAAGTTTTGGGCTGCATTTTGACCCTGTTTTGGCAAGGTTTTGAGTTGCAATTTGGCCCTGTTTTGNTGGTGAAGTTTTGGGCTGCATTTTGACCCTGTTTTGGCAAGGTTTTGAGTTGCAATTTGGCCCTTTTTTGGCAAGATTTTGGGCTGCGGATTGGCCCTGTTTCGGTGAGGTTTTGACTGCAGTTTGAGCCTGTTGTGGGGAGTTGGGCTGCAGCTTTTGGGCTTGGTTTCGGTTTGTTTGTGGCTGGGTTTTGGCCTAGTTANGTTTTGGCGAGATTTTGGGCTGTGGATTGGCCCTGTTTCGGTGAGGTTTTGACTGCAGTTTGAGCTTGTTGTGGGGAGTTGGGCTGCAGCTTTTGGGCTTGGTTTCGGTTTGTTTGTGGCTGGGTTTTGGCCTAGTTAGGGGCTGCGGTTTGATCTTGTCGTTGGGTGTTGGGCTGGTGTCTTCCCATGGCTGCTCCTAGCAGTAAGTCTTCCCAATTTGTAGTCTCTTGGTTGTCCCTACCCGTGAGCTTGTAAGGTGTATGTTCGGGTTCGGTTTGCCCTCTTAGTCATTCGGTTTGAAGTCGAATTCAATTCTTTGATGTTTATGAGGTGAAATATTTTAATTCTTGGTATTTGGAAGAATTCGAATGTCCCTTTTGGTGGATGATCTATGGAATGTCAGGAGATGTTTTGAGGTCTAATCCTACGGACCAAATTGATTGCAATAAAAAAAAGAGATGAAGAAGAAAAGAAGAGAAAGAAAAGAGGAGAGGGATCCCTTGTGATATTTAGGAAAAGTTTGGAAATGGCTTGGAGGTCTCTAAATTAGTCATTTCGGGGTCGTTCTTGGTTAGCATGGAGAGTGTATTTCACCTATTTTACTCATTCGAGAAAGTCCCGCCAGTCGGATATTTTAGGCTGACCCTCCTGCCACTTTAGCTTTTTTTAAATTTATTTTGGAGGGTTGGTCTTCTTTCTTTCTCATTTCTTGATTTTTGGTTTGTTTTCTTTGTTTTTTGGTTTAGGCTTTTGGTGCTTATATCTGATGCATAAACGCATATATAGCCTTTTACTATATATGAACCATCAACTAATATTGCAAGTAGGTCGGTTTTGTATTGAGGCTTAGGACGGTGATGATAAAGGCACGCTGGTAGTAGAGTGAAATGATATTCCATCCTACGACATCAGGGCACAATCCTGGAACCTGATGAACTGTATGATGATAATATCATTCACCGACACAAGATTAGCGGGGGACCCGTACCTTCTTAGGTTGTTGGTGGTCCTACGCCCGATGGCGTGATCGAATAGTGGACAATCACAATTTTTAAAACTGATAAGAACAAATATGATAAGAGCAGATGCAAAATTTATAAAATATTTTTTACTACAAAATTGATACACATTCCTTTTGTATGCCTGAAATTCATGTGCATGCTAAAATATAAATTAAATGTAGTATAACTTGGTTGTCCACTTGTCGATTACCAGTATCGGGCTAAGGAGTACCCTTCTAAGTTAGGTTTAGTAGGACACACTTCTAATTGAGTCACGGGCTCTATACATCCGGGTGACCGATAGTAGTCTTCAACGTCCCTCGAGTACAGATATATAATATTTGAGTCTAACCCCGACCCGAGTGCTTGCGATTTTCGTTCTTCGAATTTTTCGTTAGATTTTATTGGAACTTTTGGTAAAGCACTCGTGGTCTTTTCTTGGATCTTCCTGTGTTTTCGGTGACTTTCTTTAAGTTGTAATTTGTTGTTGTTACTTCGAGATTTTTGTCGTGAGTCACTCGCCGCTCTTTCTTGAGTTTTCCAGGAGGTAGTTTTTGTTGATACAATGCATGTTAGCTCATTTCTTAAATTATGTCATTATAGTTGTACTTGTTACTGTTCCTTTTACACACTATACCTTAGAATAGGAGGCCAGTAGTTGGTTTCATAGGAGGTACCCGGCAGCAGATCGTTGATTAAACAATTGCATATACCTTTAAAATTAACATCGAATCCGAAGGTGCTACGACGGGGAGCTTGGAGCGAATACCGTGGGCAGCATGACGAGGACACACAGAAAAGCAACTTCAAGATGGATCTGCAACATCAAAACAAGTTCACGTCAAGTAAACATTTTTCTTAGTTTAAATAACAACTCATAGGACTTCAAGGTAGTTTGCTTAGCGCAACATGATTCCTCACATATTATCCTTAGACTTTTGTACAACTCTGTTATGCAATTATAAGTACTAACACTTTTTAGGATACTGAGATTACCATACGATACGGTGTAAATCCTCTTATCTTTTTAGGTCATTTGTACGATCGGATATCATGTGAATATAAATCCTAAATTCTTAAGTAAATTGCAGGATTAAACATTGAATAACATCATTTCAAAGACATAAAGTCAAACAATAGGATAGTTGGGAAGTCACCAGGGTTTCCCCTAAATCTGTGATATCCCCTACTTTTCATTCCTTTGGATTTCTTAAAATAATTGTTCCTATTTGAACCACTCTCATTCGATTTTTCTGTGTCCAATCTTGGAAACCTAAACTTTGAAATTTGGAAGGCAAAACCACTTATCCTAATCGAGAGTCTTCATAAGTAACCCCAGTTATTTAAAATGTAATTGACTATAGGGGTTTGCCGGCCATTTATAAAAGATTTTGCAGACCAAACGGATGCCACAAACTCCTTAGTTTAGGTGGTTGAGTCTGTTATCAAGTGGTATGCTCATCCTTCGGGAAAGTATATTACTTGTAGTATCGTGTTCATCCATTCAAACTATTCAATATGTGAGACTCGTTTGGTCTCATCTATTTTCAAGATTAAAATATTACTTTCAAAAATCAAAAATCACATATTTACATCAAAACTATTTTCATATTTTACAAAAATCACATCCTTTTCAAAAATAACAGCCGACAAAGCCTTAGACTGGACTTTAACGCTCAGGACATAGAAGGCTCGGGACAATGAAGACACAAAAACCTTTAACGCTAGACTTTGCATTCAGGACAATGTTGGACTTCAACGATCAGACGGTTCTTTAATGCAAATGCACTCAAAGACTCGGAATGAAGCGCGAGGAAAAAGCAACGAAACTCTCGAAATGATGGTCCAAGCCTAATTTGCTTGATATGGCTGATGGGTCAAATTCATATTAGATAATTTGCTTCGACGCCTTCTTCGATTCGAGGCATAAACGCCTTGAAGCATATGCCTCGCTGCAAAAAGGCATAACCTCGCCCGCAATAGTGGGGCTTAAGCTTTGAGTCGCTACTTAAGCGCCTCAAATCGAGGTTCACCTCGAGGCGAATGCCTTGAACACATTTTTAATCATTCATATTAAGGAAACTAATCTATTTATAACCATTTACCTTTATAGAGAAATCAATTTTGAACGGAGTATCTTGAAGTTGTAAAGATCCACCACCACAAAAGGAACTTTCCCCCGAAATTAGCATTGGATGTTGCTCGAGTGCAGTTTTGCTACACTGCAACTCCTTATAGTCCAGTAAAAGGCTGGTTTTGGTGACTAAAAGAAGTTTCCATAACCAGAAATGTGAGAAGGCGATGAGTTTTAACTGGAAACACAATTTGCATTGTGTTTTCTTTGTTGCAAGTTCTCTTTGTCACCATTTTCTGAATCAATTTGTCGTATTTGTCATTATAATANGGTCTAACTTATAAATTATTTAAAATAGACATAATTTTGGACTTATAAATTAGAAATCGAGTATCTTACGCAATTGATGAATACAAGATAAATTTCTTTGTTACAGTCAGTCGAAACCATGTTCTCTTGTCAACACTCAACAAAATTTAAATTTCTCAATTTGTAGAATTTTTTAACTTCCAATAGTTTTAAAACAAAATTACTTCGAATTAAACTTCAATTTCAAATTTACTCCTCATACAAACCTTAATACTTACTATTTTGATCCAAAGTCGATTCTGTTATAGGAATTTTTGAAATATTGAAATTTATCTCTAAAATTCTAACTGTTTTATCTTCTTCCGCTCTTTCAGCCCTCCTAATTTCTAGCCCTCAGTTGGGTTCCTTACTGGATGGATAAACGAGGAATAACAATACTTATAATAATGTAAATCTTAATATATGTATATATATTGACGCTGGAGCTTTCCTCTCGCGGTACTGTAGCAGCTACGGTACCGCGGATGTATTACTGCCGCTGCTACAGTAATCACGGTCCCCCTTTCCTTTCATGATGCTTTTCCATTATATTTCCTTTCCTTCTCTACTTTTCAATTCCTTTCCTTGCCTATTATATTTCTTTCCTATCCTACTCTTTACATATTTTATCTACTAATACCCTCTTTATATAACTGTTGTTTTCTAAGATTAGGGGGAGGTTTTTATGATTCTAGATTTCTGAGTGCTGCGTTTGAGGCATTATTCCCCTCTGGGGGTTGTATCTGACGGTGAGAAGATATTCTGGCTGTAACTCGTCCAAGGTGGTGACCGTCTCCATGGGTTCGAGTGGTGCTCTGACTGTAGTTCAAACCTGACGAGACATTTATCTTTTCACAACTCCCTCTCCCACGCAGTCTAGCAGTTGCCTACTTGCTGCTCCCCCTTCCGTACAAGCAAACCTGCTTTCCCTCCCCCTATTTCCCTACCACCGACACCTTAGTTCCCTCTCCCTGCTGCCACCTACAACCCCACCTGCCACCGTCACCTTTGTTGGAGTCGATGTGTTATGTCTTAATGTTTGTGCTATTGTTTGTTGTCCTTAAATCATGTCGCAAGAGTCTTGTTTGTGTGTGTGTGCGCGCGCGCAAGACAAATATTTCGGTGAGATCAAAATACACTAACTT